>LDAU01000098.1:219977-436650 GCA_001447515.1 Pseudocohnilembus persalinus
ATTTATTTTATTTTTTTAAGATATTACGCAAATATACTGTCTTGCACTTCGTTAGGTAAAATAATAACTGTTTCTTCTGTGTTAAATTAAAATGTAAATGCGGGTTTTTTTTAGAAAGGATTATCAAGTGCATACCAAACCCAATCTTCTAACATCATTTAAAACCCAAAATTTATGTAAAAAGCTGTTTATGCAAGAATCTAAAAATAAAAATACATTTATAAATAATAATAATTTTTCTCAAAAAAAAATAAAAAAAATAAAAAAAATAAAAATTTTAAATTAAGAAGTTATAATTTCAATACCTTAACTTCTTTAAAAGTTAAATTTAAATCTTTTTCTTAGGTATCATTTTTCATAAGACATTAAAATCTTAGCTAAGAATGTTCTTTTTAAAAGTCGTAAAAAGAAAATTCCTAAAAATTTTTGAATTTTTAGTTTTCGTATTCGTCATTTTTCAAAAGGTCAGAAATTCTGTAAGATCTTTTGTCCTCCAAATTTCCTACCAAAGTTGTTTCAATCAAAAGATTTTCAGATTTAATTTTCTAAAAATGACTTATATCCAAAGTCTCCCCATATAATTTTATGTCTTTATCTAAGTTTGATCCTTTTATCTATTTTTAAATTTAAAATTTAGTAAATAAAAAAATTTTTGTTTTTTTTTTATAGGTTTTTAATTTATAAATTAAAATTTGGAGGTAAAATTTATTACCATATTAATTCTTAAATTTCCCATATTTATACCAGCCAATGGAGTATTGTACTCTTCCGTCATTATCAAAATTTTTAATTAAAGGATATCAATTGTTAGATCAATAGGCACTAAAAAATAATGAACAATAAATAAAAATATTTTTAATATTATTGTATTCATTAAAAACTGTGAAATTAATTTATATTTATATCTTTAATTAAAATTTAAAATCCCAAAATATATATGTGTGAGTGTATGTATAAAATATAATGCTAAAATAATTAATTAATCTTAAATTAAACTTAATCTAGTAATCCAATTTTTTAAAATACCGAAATACAAACCAAAATTTATTTCACAATTTTCAATTGATACAATAAAATTAATAATAAATTTAATAAATATTATTATTTTTTTACATGGATCCAGTTATTTTTAAATATAATAGTCGTGGAAATAAAACTCATCTTAATAATCATCATAGGTAAAGTTATGAATGATCATTTTTATAAGTTACAAATATTCATGTCTTTTAATATAAATAATTAAAGGAGTAGTCGCGCCATTAATTATACATCTTCTATCAATTACAGTTTTAATTCCGGGAAAAGCGTGGCAAAGTTCGGAAAAAAATTATAATTATTAAATCTAAATATTTAATTTAAAAGGATTTGCTATATTAATTTATTAATTCAAGTCGATAAAAGTTAATTAACATTCCTAGGTTTGAACTACCCATTATTATATCCAAGGTTTACTGTAATTTTTTTAAAAGCTGTTATTTTCCACATATCTATCGTTTTTTTAAACGAATTAATTATTCACATTACAGTTATTTATTCCCAAGTTAAAGTATTTTTTATCTTAAGGAAAAGGTTTTAATTGAATATTTGTATTTACCAAAGAAATTCTAATATCCATAAAAGATGGATTAATGAATTTTTCAATAATATCTTGAATTTCTCCATAAACCTAATTTTTTCAAAAAATAAATAAATAAATTAAAAATTTATTAATTTAGGGAAAAATTTTACTTATTTTGGTCCTTCAACTTAATTTGTCTAATTTTGCTGTTTTTTTGCAAGATAATTTTCATTAATTTTCAATAATTCCGACTAAGTTAAAAGAGTCATAATTTAGTTCAAAAAATAATCTATTAGCCTCATTATTGGCTGTTATTAGTAAATCAAAAATATATTTTTAACATCAAGTTATAAGAAGCTGTAAATCTATGAAAATATTTATTAAAATAAAATAATATTAAATAATTATCAAAATAAAATAATATTAAATAATTATCAAAATAAAATAATATTAAAAATTGATAAAATATTTAAAGAATTTAAATAATTTAATAAAATTTATTTTTACTTTTTCTTTATTTTGTAAAGATTATTTATCATACATTGCGTAGTTAAATGATAAAGTGCTTTCTTTCTAGTTTCCAGCTCTGCCTATAAATTCTAATTCGTCTGCAGGAATATTTTAATTAGAATCTTTTGTATTTGGATATCTAAAAAAATTTTATAAATTTAATTTATTAATCAAAAATATTTTTAAGTATAATAATTAAAATATAAAAATTAAAAATTATTAATTACTGTGTAATATCTAATAATTATATATCTTAAATATTCCCATGGCAATAAATTGCTTCAATTTTATTTATTAAACTACAATCAATTTAGTTTATTTTTAACTTTGCCACGCCTCTATGCGATTACCAATGAATTAGATTAATCTTTTTTAATTTACGAAAATTAATTTATTATTTTACATTTTTAAAAATATTTTATAAATATAATTTTTATACATATAAATAATTTTTACTTAAACTTAATTAATGCTAGTTTCCAACTGGAAAACAACTTTATTCGAATTAAACTTTTGTTCTATAAGAGTGCTAAATTTATCTTTAACAGAATTTAGTTCTTCTTCAATTTCCTAAGAAATTATAATTATTTTACATAATAAATTAATATTTTAATATTTTATATTTAATGACGAAAATATAATAATATAATACAATTTTAAAATAATATTAATTTTATATTTTTGTTAAAATATACTTTTAAAAATAAATTAAATATTTAAAAATATAGTTACTTTTTATTCGGTTATTTTCTAATTCAAGTCGTCAATTATTTAGCTTATAACTTTTTATTTATTGGTTTTTAACTCTAAATCTCCTTCTTGGAATTCTTTTTTTCCAAATAAAACATTGGTTAAAGATTTTAATTTCAAAATCGAATCGGGCTTCCAATTTATATATAATTTATTAAATTACGAATTTATGTTAAATGTTTCTCCAATTTCAATTTTCATTTTTAATAAATCTTGACTTTATACGTCTTGAGGCATTTTTGAAGTAACTAAAGGTTGGTATTATTAATAATTAAAATTATATACATAATCTATGACTTTTAACTCTTCTAATTTTATAAAAATTTAAGTATTTCTAACTCCAATTGTTTGTCTGTTTACAACTAAATTGTACAAATTGAAATTAAACAATTATTTTTAGTTATTTTAATAGAGTTCTACATTTAGAATTGGCAACGAAAGAGAAAAATTCTGTTTTTTAAAAATTTATTTTTAATTAATGCTGTTATTTTCATTAGATTCATCTTCGTATAACCCATTATTTTAATTGTGAAATGACTCAAAATAATCCAATTTTTCGCTCAAAATTTCATACCATTATAACATATCTTTTTGATTATCAAATTTTAAATTACATCCATCATATCTTTCATCTATATTTAATTTTTTTGTTAAAAATTAATAAAAATTAGTAAATTTAAGATAAAAATAACAGTTTAAAAATTTAATTACTTTTTATTTCTAATTATAAATTTTCTGGGTATTAAATAACTTTGGCACCTTTAATGAACAATTTTTATTGAAATTTTAACTGTTTTTCGGATTTATAAAAATATAAATAGCCACCATTAAAAACCACGTAACAATTGTTCCATTACTAAATTTTTTCTCCTAATTTTTTAGCTTTTCCCATCTAAAAATATAAAAACCATAAACGTTTAAAAAACATAAAAATCTAAATTTATATTTATATTTATATAAATAATTAAATTTAAGTTTAATTTTTACCATAAATGAATTTTCTGTAATTTTATTTTTTTACTACTGTAATTTTTCTAATGATTGGTTATCTGGATATAATAAATTGGGTAACTCAATTATATCTTTAGCAATATCTTCTGTTAATCTCAAATTAATCTAATAAAAAAATAAATATTTTTATTAATTTTAAATTTAAAAACTAATTTTATAATTACATCTTATAATCTAGTATCAATTAAAGCATATTCATACTTGTCTAATAATTATTCATAATTTTCAATAGTTTTTAATAATTAAATATTCGACTCAATTTAGTAGTCTTTTAAAATCATATCTTTTGTCGATTTCTAGTAGCTTTGATACCAAAAATTAATATAAGAAATTTTAAATTTATAGAAATCGTATAAAGAGTCTTAACTATTATTATTTTCCTAAGTATTTAGTTAAAATTGTCCCAAATCTAAAAACAATTTACCATTTTAAGAAGGGATTATAATTAATTAGTGTCCAATTTAAATTTTTAGCAATAATTTATAACACTTTCCCAAAGATTATTTCAAATTGTCTTCTGTCATGTCCTGTATTTGTTCAAATTTTTAAAGAGCATTATTTTTCACATTTTCACTTTTTGTTTCCAAATCAAATAAACTTGAAACTATTCCCACCAATTCACTAGAAAATATAGTTTAAATTGGCTCCACTTTCAAACTTACAGAGGCATCTTCTCCCTAAAATTAAACCAAAAAATATTTATAAAAAAAAATAATAAAAGAATAAAAAATAAATTAAATAATGTTAAAAAAATATATAAATAAAAAAAAATAATTATAAACAAAAAAAAAAATATAAATTTAAAATGAAATAATATCAATAAATAAATAAATTTAATTAAAAGAAAATATAAATTTAAAATTTATAAAAAAATTATTTATTGTTTACATTTTGGGATTTATTGTTCTGAACTGAAAATTTTTGGTATTAAAAGGAAATTATTTAATTGGATTATTTATCGTTATGTTTATGAATAAATTTTTATGTATTTATATTTGGGTCATTATTTTTTAATTTTTAATCAATAAACGGTAAATATGAAGGGTTGTAATTTTTTATCGTTTAACCTTCTATGTTAGCATCGTCTAATGCAACATTAAAAACTTTTTCTCCGCTAAATTAATTTGTTTATATAAAGTATAAATTTTCAAAATTCAATTAAAGGGCTTCCAATTTAGTTCCTACCTTTATAAAAAATAAAAGTATTTAATAATTTTTTAATTTATTTTATTTATTTATTTATATAGAAAAATATACTATTTTTGAAAAGTTTATTCTTCCGTAATCCAAACTTAAATTAAAAACTAAGTCAATTGCGTTGGGAGGTCTTAAATTTTATGTTACACTTTGTTCTATTCCCTAATTATTTTTGAAAGTTTCTTCAATATAATTTTCAATTTCATTTATTTCTTCATTTGAAATTTGATAATTTTGAGCGTTTTTACTAAACCACCCTTTTTTATTTTTCTTTTTTTCTACAGATCTAATTTGATTGCTGTAAATAATATTATTTAAAACCTTTTAATTATCAGATAAAATTTTAAAAAAATTAAAATTATACTACTATTTTTTCTTACTTTTTCATGTCTTCTTTTACTGCTTATTTTACCCACTGAAATAATGTATCGTAATTTACATTTTATATTATTTATTCCAAAATTAATTTTTAATCTTCAGAAAGAGCTTCTAAAATTTTCGTATCATTTTATAAAACTGTCAAAAATAAGTTTATGAATTGATTTTTGTATTGGTTTTAAGTTTCAAAGTCTATATTAACCTTATAATAAATTATAATATTGTAAAAATACAAAAAAGGTATTTTTATTTAATTAATATAACTTTATACTTACTATTTTTTTCCTATTTATTTGTAACATTCTTTTGTAAGTCAAAAAAGAGTCTAATAAATTTACTAGCTGCTAAAACTGCCTGTGTTCTAAAGATATATCTATATTTTATAATTCTACTTATAAATCATTTAAAGCTTCATTTATAATTTCTTTTTTATTTTAAATTAATCTGGCTTCGAAATTTAAATTTAAAATTTGGGTTTTTTCTAAAAAGTTTTTATCTTCTATTTTCTATTCTATATCACAATTTTTTTAATATATCATTTTTTTCATATAAATGCCAAAATTCTCTTAATCATATTCTAAATCTTTGATAAAATAAGTTTCTGCGTGGTTCCAATACCTAAAAAATTAGATAATTTTAAGAAATTTTAATAAATTAAAACATTTTATTATTTTTAGTAAAAATTTATTAAAATATTTGGTTAATTTATTTATTTAATTACATCGACAGTGAATCTAATTTTATCAATTTATTCATAGGTTCATTTTTATTTTTTTCTTAAGTTCTATCTATAAAAGCTCTTACCCAATTTTTGTCTGTTGTTGCAGCTTCAATTTAAGCTAAGGTAATTCCAAAAGAATACTCATTGCATTCCCACCTTAAGTGCATATTTTTTATTGTTAGTTAAATATTATCTATAATTTTTGCACTCATTTTTCCTTTAAATTATAAAAAAAGTTTTAAATATTTTAATTTCATTAAATTTTTTCTATCATGTTTTATTTCTTACCTAAATAACTTTGTTAAGTATCTTATTTTTATTTTTCTATTACAACATTAACTTTTTCTTGTAATGCTTTTGCGTAATCTCCTAACATTTCTATCTTTTTTTAAACCGAAGAAAAATCCTTAAAATCCCATTCTTATTAAGATTTTGGTCCAATCAATATAAATATATCTTCTAAACATATTTCGACCTTAATAACAAAGATTTATTAATTGATGAATTAAATAGTGAAATTTAAAATTTTGCGATTTATTTTTAATTTTTATAAAAATAAACAAAAAATAAACAAATAAATATATATATATGTTTTTTTTAATTGAGACAAAATTATAATGTATATATACGGGCTGAGATGATAATTTAGACCAAGATGCTTTTAAAGACAATCTTCCTACATTTGATTATATTAATTTTATTGGAAGTTCTGCATAATCAACTATATCTGGCTTTAAATTTACATTTTCAATTTAAACATCTCCTTTCCATACTTGTAAATGTAATTTACTTTTGTCTAATCCTTAGATAAAATTTCCTAAATATTTGGCCAAAATTTTCTCTAAAATAGCTTCGAACATTATTACTTTTTTATTTTTTATTTTTTTTTATTTGAATTAAAAAATTATACAATAATATATGAAAATTGGTGAACGAAATCAATAATTAAAAATAATACTATAAGTATAATTAATTTTACAACAAAATCAAGGTTTTTTTAAAAAACATGATGAAATAATATTTTACCTCTTTGTATTTTTTCAAATTAAATTTTAAAAAATGCATAAAAATCAGCAATTTTCTATATATATAATTATTATTTTTAAATAAGATATCTAGTAATAATTGAAAAATACTATATTATTTTTTTTAAATTCCTAAAAAAAATCATTAGAATATAAATATTGAAAATTTAAACTTGATCAACGTAATTTAAAAGCAAGCAAAAAATTAAAATAAAATAAATTCTATAAAAACCAAATAAAATAAAAAAATTAAATAAAATATAAGAAAAGAAAATTCGTTAATAAATGAGACCGAGTCGTTCAAGGGCAGATAGGAAGCTTTAGTAATAAAATTAATATTTGTCAGAAGAAGAACTAAAATAAGAAAACGAAAGGCAAAAAGAACTCAAAAAATAAGAGAAAGAACTTAGTAAATTATAAGAAAAACAGGAAATTTTAAACCATTACGAAAATTTTCATATAGGAAACGATTTTAACAGCTAAAATGATCCGGAATTTAACTAGTTTTTAAATGAACAGAAAAATTTGTTAGAGTAGAAATAAAATGAGTTTTAAAAATGTAAATTTGTTTTTCTTTTTAATTATTATTATTTTGGGCTTTTTTTAATTTTTTTTAAAATTTTTTAGACCATCCAGATCTTGAAAATCCAAAGTAGCTGAATAACTAATATGATTTTGAAAATATTGATTAAGAAAATATTTAGGATTAAAATTTAAGAAATTATTTAAATGGAAAAACCGAGGATTTTAAAGGACTTAGTAAGGGCGAAGCTGAAAGAAAAAAAAGACTCTAAATGAGGGAATAAGAAAGACTTAGAAGATTATAAGGAATTGAAACAAGTGTGTATGATTCAGTTAAATCCCCTTAAGCTGGTAATAAATTTTAAAATCAAAATTAAAATGCTGGAAATATTTAACTTGGTAATTAAAATAATATTGTTTTTTTTTTTTTAAATTTTATTATTTATGAGTAAATTTTATATTTTCTAAGATCATAAAGAAAAACTTAAATAAGCAATGTTTGAGGGATTAAATGATGGCTAATAAAATATTATTAGTACAAACAATAACAATACTTATAACCCAAATTATAATAATAATGATTTAATATCTTAAAATAAACAAAATTAAATTTATATGGCTTAGCCAATTAATATGCCTTTACAAGCATAGTATTAAGATTTCCCTGAAAATAATAATAATAACAATTATAGCAATTTGAATGATTTACAAGGCTAGTAAAATTAACAATTCAATAACAATTACAGTGATTTTAATAATTAGAATAATTTTTAAATGTACCAAGAACAGCCTTACTAAGACTTGTTAAATAATTATAATTATGGCTAAAATTAAAATTAAAATTAGAATTTAAATTAAAATTTTAGTAGTGGGCAATAAAATCCAATAGATTTTAATTCCTAATAAAAACCTAGTACAAATATACTTGGGTAACAGTAGCAAAAGCTATAAACTTAGAATTCTTAGTAAAGTATAGACCCATAAAAATTAGAAAAATTGGAAAAATAAAGAAAATACAAAGAAGAACTAGACAATTTAAGGAAGTTAAAACAATAATAATAATAAGCTGAAAATGGGTAATCTTAGATGGGAAGTTAAAGGCAAGTTTATTCGGCAATCGGGGCAACAAGAAATAAAAATTAGTAATAATCAAATGAACCTTCATTTTTTGACAATTTTGGACAAAGACCATAATCTCAAATAAATGCTCAAAGAAGAGATAGACAACTTTAAGAATTTTAAAAGTAAATGTAAAATAAAAGTAATTTACAAGATTAGTAAGGATTATAAATGAACTAAAAAAATAATCCTAATTTTGAAAGAAATCCGATTTAGATTAATGATAATTTTAGTTAGAATAAAAATCCCTATTAGAATTATAAAAGCTAAAAATCTTTGAATTATGTAGATAATAATAAATTGGCGGATGATATAATGTCAGATTTAATGCAAAAACAAGATTATTAGTAGCCAAATTAATAGAATAATTATTTTGGAAATTAAGCAAAATAGCAAGATTATTATGGTTCTAATAATGATAATCGATTTTAGTAAAATGAAGTAAATTAACCATTTAATAATTAAAATTAGATGTAATGGTAAAATTAGCCTTAATAATAGTAGATGCATGAGTAAAATAATTTAGTAGATAAAAACACTGAAAAAGAGGAGGCAGATTTAAAAGCCCAATATTTTAAATAACAGGAAGACGAAGAGAAAAAGAAAGAATAGATAAAAAAGAAATAATATTAATTGGAACTTTAATAATAAATGGAAGAATAAAAAAGAAAAAAGGAAATAGAAAAGAAGAAAAGAGAATTAGAAGATTAAAAATTCGAGTAATTTTACGAGAATTATAACCACCAAGATAATAAACAGGAAGCAAATCCCTAACAATAATAATAGTAATAATTTATGTAATAAAATTAAGCGAATGAATTTCAAGAAAAAAAATACAAAAAATAGGACTAATTTGTAGAAGGGATTCCGAAAAATGATATTTTTAACAATTCTGAAAATGAGGAATAAAGGAAAAAATTTGAATTAGAAGATAAAAAGAAAAAATATTAGGATGAACTGAGACAGCAAATAGAATAAGAAAAGAAAAGGAAAAAAGAAGAAGAAGAAAGAATAAAAAAAGAAGACGAGTATCTGGAAATGAAAATACAAAAAGAAAGAGATTAAGAAGTTCAATAATTTAATCAGAGAAATGTTACTTTAAATTAAAGGTTATTAAAAAATTATATGATATAAAATTTTATTAACTTTAAATATGATTCTAACTTAATAATAATTTTAATTTTAATTTTAATTTTTATTTTAATTTTTTATCTTAATTTTTAATTTAATTTTTATTTTAATATTTAATTTTAATTTTTTAATTTTTTATTATCTAATTTATAGTGGGGCTAATGATTATGGAAATGTTCAAAATTCTTAGAACAAAAAACCTAATTTTCACGACTTGCAATTAAAATAGTAATAATAATAAGAGTAAAATTAGAATTTTCCTTCAAAATTTGACTCTGATAAAAAAAAACAGTTATTTGAGCCGAGTAATTCCAGTTCTAAAAAATATTTAAAGCCTTCTATTTTTAACGATGATAATGCTTAAAATTAAGATAATTATTAAGGATAGCACATCAATATGCCTAATAATTCAGGTCAATAATAATAATATCGATAAAATCAAACTAATTTATAAAATTAATATTAATAATAAAATTAACCTGGATAATTTAATGGTTAAAATTAAGGCTTGTATAGTTAATTTTAGAATGATAACCCAATTTAGAATTAATTTTTGGGGAGCTAACAAATTCCCCATTAGAATTAGTATCCTTTTTAATTTATGGACTAATATTAATTTTAAAATTAATAATAAAATTAAAATTAAAATGTGATGAGTTCGATGCCCTAATTTTCTACTATGCCTTTAATTCCTCCTTAAATGCAATAATAGTTTGGGACTTTAAATACACCCCTTTTTTATAACCCTTTGATGATTCAGCAACAAATTTAATAGTAGTTACTTTAAAATTAGTAAGAATTCTAAGTTTATAAAACTTTAATGGAAGAAAAGTAAAATAAACTTTTATTTAAATTAAAAAATTGGAAAATAAATTTTTATTATATTAAATTTAATATTATGACATTAGGTTCAAAATTTAATAAATTGAAATGGAAGCCAAAATAATAGTAGAATAATATAAAAATGAGACGAAAAAAGCTTATGATGAAAAAAGAAATATCGAATAGGAAATTAATAAGTTGAAAGGCATACTTGACAAAAAAACAGGGTAACAATTTGATAAAGGATTAGTAAGTTAGGTTTTTTTAAACCATTTATAAAGTTACAACGAACAATTTTTTTAGGATTAAAAAATATAGCAAAATGAAAATTAGTTGAAAATTATTAGAGATCCTAAATTCAAGCAATTAGACCAAAATTTATAACATTTAGCTATGAATAATTTGGAAATAAGTTAATTGGTCGCAAATGATAATGTAAGATCTTTGTTAGCTAGTAATCCAAAGGCCTAATAAATGATAATAAGTAACAATATCCTTAAAAGACCTTTAATTGATAATAATTCCAGTTATAATAATAATAGTTCAAAATAAAATCCTATTAATTAAGAAGAAGAATTAAAAAATGAAATGCATAAATTGGCTATTTAGTAATAAAATTAGATTGACATGGATTAAACGCTGCCTGCTGAAACTGAATTAAAAATAGATACTTAAGAATACTAATTATAATAATCTTATATAAGAGTAATAAAATTAATTTTACAAATTTTTTTTATTTATATATTTAATAATATATAAAATTTATATTAATTTTTAAGTAATTTGTATTTAATTTAATTTTAATTTTCTTTTTTAGGATTTTTAAGATTATTAGAAATACACTTAATTTGTTCAATAAAAATACGAATAAAAAGAACTAGATATAGATAAAGAGGATTAATTTTAGCCTTAACATGTAGAAAATTTCAAAAATTAGCATCAAAATATGATTAGCAAAGTCATCGAAGAATAGATTTTATAGACAACTTAAAATTAAAATTAAGAAATTAAAGTTATAAAAAAATAAGAATAAGTTGAGCAAACAGTTTAAAATAAAAATTTTAATAGATAAGATTAGTATAATTTCATTGATGAATAATAATAAGATTCGTTTTAAATAGAAGAAAATATAAATTTTAATTCAAATAAATAAAAAGAAAATTAAAATTATTCAAGATAAGAGAAATCAAATTAAAAAAATAGTAATAATAATTATAATAATTAAAGTAATGATCTTCTATTTGACGATGAAGATGATATTGTTTAAAGTAATTTTATTTAAAGTCACTTACATTAGAAATAAAGTAACTCTGAATTGTAAAAATAATAAGAAATGAATTAAGAAAATTAAAAAAGTAAAATTAAAAATTTATTTAATTTTATTCTGATTTTAATTTTAATTTTTTAGATAAAAATTACTCTGGAAAAGAAAAATAAAATGAAAATTAAAGTTTAATTCAAGAAAAAATTGATTTTCCGAAAATGAAGCAATTATTATCTCCCAATCAGTTGATATTAAATCAAGACAAAACCAATAATACATATTAGGAAAATAACCACGATTTTTCCCAGCAATTTAAAACAACAATAACTTAATAATCTAGTTACCAATAATAAATAAAGAGCGTAAATTTATAGCATAATATTTCAGAAAACTTATAATAAAATTAATTAAAATAGATTTAATAAGCAGTAAATTTTTCGCCCAAATAAGAAAATTAACAAGAAAATAATTAAGATAATAATTAAGATAATGATTAAGAAAATAATTAAGAAAATAATATACTTAATGAAACAGATTAAGAACCAAATATTCCTAAGGATTTAGAAGGGTAATTAATGACTGCTGATTATTATGACCTTTTTAGATAACATATATAATAAGGAGACGGGGAAAGAGTTTCCAGGTTTAGAAAATCGGATAGTTATTTTAATAATAATAGGTAAATAAATTAAAATATTATGGGTAGATTTTTTTTATTTTTAATTGTAATTTAGATGTTAATTTAAAAAAAAATTCTAAAATTTAGTATAAATTATGTAAAATTATTTATTTTTATATAGATAAGTAGATTAAAAAATTAAAATGGAGAAATCTTCACCAAAAAATAAAGATGATTTTAAGGAAGAGGAAAAAGATAACGAATAAAGTTAGTAGTTAAAGGATTTAGAAGAATACAAAAGGCTTTAGAAAGAATTATAAGATGAAACAATTTAAGAGTCTTAAATGGTGGAAAGCTAGAACGAAAGTTAAGTTAGATAATCTCAAGTTAGTTACAGCTAGAAAAGAAATCTTTTAAGAGACATTCATAAAAATTAATAGAATTAAAAAAACCAAGAATTTGAAGATCGAAATAGCAAAAAAATTAATGACATAAAAAATTTACTCGAACTTCATTCCTCTCATTTGACTAAGCAAAGTAATTAGGCTGATATTAACGCTAACTTAAATAATAATGATTTTTATAATAAAGAATAAAATTATAGATTTTCTAGTAATTAAGAGAAATAATTATAAGAAAATTAAAGTTAATAATAAGAAATTATAGATGAAGAAATAAAATCCAACCAAAATTCTTAATATGAAGAATTTAATTTAGCTTAATAAAGACAATAAACTCCGTAACCGGGTAATTAACTAAGAATTTGAAAAATTAAAAAAAACATTAAAAAAAATTAAATACTCAAAGATTCTTAGTTTATAAATTTATTTTTATAATTGTTTTTTGTTTTCTTATTTTAATATTTTTTAATTTAATATATAGAAAACTAATCCCTTCAATTGGAGGATAATGAAATAAATAAAGAATAAATAGATTAATTTATTTCAAGTAATAATGACGATCAATAATAGTTATTTAAAAATAACACTGATATATAAAAAAATTTGTTTAAGAAAAAAAATATTAACTATGAAAACAACAATGACGAGGATTTGTTTAATATAAAAGAGGAGATTTAATTCTAAAGTGAAAAAACAAATAATTAAAATTAGTATAACACAGTTGAAAGTTAGCAATATAATACAAATCAAATTAATAAAAAAAATGAATTAAATTCTACACAAATGTCCCATTAAACTTAATTTTCTTAGCAAAGTATATCAGAAAAAAAATTTAAAAAACCTAAAACAATAGATGTTTTTAGTAAAAAGAGTTTAAATTCAATTTAAGTCAATTAATCGTAAAATAAAAGACCTTCGTTATATTAGACAAATAATTCTTAAAATTAATTAGACAATCTTATTTTGGAAGAATCTTAGGAAAAAATAAGTAAAAACAATTCTTATATTGAAAGTAAAATAAATTAATTTCTGTTATTTTACTATTTATTATATTATATTGATTTATTTATTTAAAAAATAATAATAAATTTATTATTAATTTGATTATATTTTTTTAGAAAAGAATTTCAAGGATAATTTATATAGACTTTAAAAAGCTTAAGAAGAATCTTATAATAATATCAACAATGACAAGAGTAACAATAATAATAATAAAACTAACTTTAGATAATAAGAATCTTCGCTTTACCAACATAATCCGTTAAATAATTAAACAGAGACATAAATTTACATGTAATATGAAAAAAATAACAAAGAAAAATCTGATATGATATTTAATAGATTAGATAATTTTATAACCAATATAGAGCATTAATAGGACGAAGATTCTAAGTTATTTGATACTGGAAAATATGAGTATAATCAAGATTTTAATTATTAAAATTAATATGAAAAAAAAAAAAAATTTAATAAATCTAATAAATAAGAGGGAAATATTTTAAATTTAAATATAAAAAGGCAACAAAATAATATATAAAAGCCATCTGAATAGTAAAAATTTAACGACGTAAAAAAATAAAAATATAAAATTCATTTAATTTAATATAATATAATTTTTTTTTGCTTTTGTAACTTTTTTATTTATTCTATTTAATAGGTTTTAGAAGAAAGGTATGATGAAGACGAGCAGAAAACTTAAATTAAAAACCAAAATCAGTCCTTAAGTTAAAATGATGAACATAAAAGTAACAAAGTTAGTTAATTTAAAATATCTCTAAAATTTAAAAATTTTTTATTTTTATTTTAGCTAGTTATTAAAGGCCTTAAACTCCTTAAGAATATTATTTAGACGAAGAAATAGAGGCAGAAAACGACCCAAATTTTAATAATTCTTAATATAAGAATGTATATGAAAAATCATAGGCCAAAAACAATGAAAAATAAAATAACGATTATCAAAATGAAAATGAGGAAGAAATATTTGCAACGGAAGTGATTAATAATTATGAAGAATAAAATTAATTAGCTCCAAATTAAGAATAAGACGATTTTGAATAAAAATAAAATTTAGAAGAAAAATAAGGTCATGATATTGGTGCTGCCAGTTATGATGATTATATGGAATAAACTTACAATGGTTTTAAAAATGAATCATATTGTTCGTAAAATTATTAATGATAATTATAAAAATAATAATAATAATGTATTAAAAATAAATATATTCTTTTATTGATAAATGAATGAATTATAAATTAAAAATATAATTAAATTCAATTAAATTAAATTAAATTAAATTAAAAAAATGGAAATATTAACCGAAATTAATAAAATAAACCTTATTAAATTATAGATAATTTAAATTACATATTATAATATAATTTGTTTATATATGAAAAATAATGCTATATTTTATTTATTTAATAATATGTTAAATCTGTTAATAATTATATTATATATATATTTAATTTTTTAACTGAAATTAAAGGTTTTATTTTTTATCGTTTTTATTTTCTTTTTCTTTTAATTTTTATAATTTTAAATAATATTTTTAATGGTAATATTTAAATATAATTATTAAAAAAAAAAAATTATTATTATTTTATTAAAAAAATAGTGTTTTGATTTTATTTTATTGTTATATTATGTTAACTTTTGGGGGTATAGGCTAATCTAATCTTTATTATAAAAGATTTATTAAATTTAATTTCATAATTATAATCATAATCATATATATGAATATCTGTAAAAAGTTTGTCAATGAATATTTTTCTAAACAAGAGCATTTAAATAATAAATTTATATATATATATTTTTTATGCACTTTATTTATATTTAAAAGATTTATTTTCATATAATTGTAAAGTAATTATGATAATATCATATCAAGTATAGTTTTTTTAAATATAATTAAACAATATATTTTTATACATTGATGTTAATAAGTTAGTATACAAATAATTTTTCTTTAATTAGATCTTTCAAATTGTTTTAAATAAACAATAAGCATTCATTTTAATTTTCATAATGTAATTAAATTTATAAATATTTAAAAAAAAAATTTTTTAAGATTTAAAAGATATTGCTAATAATGGCTTATATAAATAGATTATCATTATAACATCCAAAATTATTAATATAATAATTCAGAATTATTTGATACTCCAGAAAATAATAATCTATCTATATAAAACTTCTGCTTAAAAACTTTGTTTTTTATGTAATATCTTTTTTTTGTTAATTTATTATTCTTATTATTTTATTTTTATTTTTAATTTTTAATTTCTTAATTATTTTATTTTTATTAAATCTGTTAAATAATTATTTACCTGAAATTATTATTAATGATTAGCAACAAATAATAAATTAATATTTTCAAAAATACTTATTAATTAAATAGATTTAATTTTAATGATTTTTATTAGGTTAGTAATAAATGATTAAATACTATCATCTATTATTAATTTGATAAATATTTTACTTAACTTAATTGGAATTGATACTATAATTTTATAAAAATAAAAACAAAAACAAAAAGCACATAATTAAAAAATTCGAAATTTGTAAATATCAACAAATGATTCATTCTGAAACAGAGGTAACAAAATAGCTTATAATTTAAAAATACATAAAATTTAAATTAAATATTCTTAAAATTTTTTAGTCAAATTAAAATAATTATAACTATACTCATGATATAGAAAATGATAATTATGAAAATATAGATGATGATAATATATAATAAAATAATTAATATTCAGAATAGGAATAATATAACTAAGATTAATAGTAAATTTATATAATATATTTTATATTTTTTAATTTAATTACTCATAAATAAAATAGTCAAACGAATTAAAATGACCACAGTGGTGAATAAAATGAATAATAATATAATGATGATGCAAGCTAAAATTTGTAAAATAATGAGAATGATACAGAAATAGAATAAATCGAAAAAAATGAAATTAATGTTATTAATTAAAATACTGATTAAATGTCTAAATAGAATGAGACAGAAAATTTATAGAAATTTTAAAAAACAGTTTAAGATAAAAAATAAAAATGCTAAAAATAATTTGATTATGTTTCAAAAAAAAGTAATTTTAATAAATTTATTATTAAATTAACGGTAAATAAATTTTAATTTACTAAAAAAATTTTTTGTAGTACTAAATACAATTTCAGAAAGTTAATTAATACAGTAAAATTAAGAAACTATAGAAGAAGCCTATAAATAGAGAAAAAGACAAAGTTTTAACATTTTAAAAGAATGGGATTCTTAAAGAGATGAATTTGTTTAAGATCATAAAAATATTTCTCTTCATATACTTGAATAAATTAACTAGAAAATTTCTTTATCAGAGCAAATTTTTCATTCAATTTAGATTTTTTTTGAAAAAATAAAAGCAATTTAAGTTATAAATTCCAAACAATTAAAAGAAAATACGCCTAGTCTTTCTACTATTGATTAAAAAATTAACCCAAATGTTTCGGCCAAGGATAAAAAAAAAAATGAAAATTCATAAATAAATGAACAAAATAAAAATAATTTATGGTATTCTGATCTTGCGCTAAGTATTTAATAAGTAGATTAAGTATTGGAAAATTAGTGTGAATAAGTGTAAAATAATATATATATATATTATATAAATTCAAAAAATTTATAATCCATTATTTTTATGTTTTTTTCTTAATATTTTACAAAAAGACAATAGTTTGTTCATTTTCTTGACCAGAAAATTATCTTAGAATTAACATAACATAGTAAATAATATAAAAGCAAGCTAAAAATTCATAAGAAATAGCTTTATTTGAAAAAATAATAAATAATTAAGTCAGAAGAAATTGTGAAAACAAAATTTTTAAAATATACTAAAATTTTTTAGCAATCAGTTGACCAAAAATAACAAACTAAAAAAGATCTTTTTAACTAAGAATTAAAATACAGATAAGAAATTAAATAGTATTTTTAATCATTTAAAGATTATGGGTACTAAATTTTTAATTTTTGGAATGATATTTAAGAGGTAATTTAAATTAATTAATTAAAAAATGCCTAATATGATATTATTTATATAATAATTTTATATTAATTTTTAATTATATTAATTATTTTATGATTTATTTTAGTTGGAAATTTAGAGAATCAGCTGTATAAAAAAAATTTTTTAATTATATATTGAGAAGAGTATGAGTATTTTTGGGAAAGTTGATAGTCTAAATGAAACATTAAATAAATTTCAAAATTTTGATCCAAATATAGAGGGCAAAAAAATGTTTAATTATGATAATATACTAAATTAATAACAAATAAAACTTATTAATTAAGACAAACCAGATTCATAATCAACAGAAATTTCTATTAAAAATTTTCTATATAAATTTGATTTTCCCGACATAGAACTATTTAACAACGGATAACACAGGTAATAATTAAAAATATAAAATTTTTTAAATATATATATATAATAATTTTAAAAAATATTTTTTTTTTTAGCGTTAATAATAATAACGATTTTGTATTTATTTTTTATAATTTATGTTAAATTTTATCATAATTTACCTTTTATTCTTATAGATTGGTTTTAAAAAAATATGTTGCAGAACTAGATATAGGAACATTTGGCTTAAAATGGTAGCCAATTGATTTGGTATTTACCATAGATGATTTTTTATTAATATTTGAAAAAAATGAGAAAATTATGCCTAGTAAGATAAAAATGGACTGCAACAACATTTAATTTTAAAAAAGAAATAAAAATAATAAATAAGGAAATTTATGCTATATAATCGAGAAAAATCCTGGCACATTTTATAATTCGAATTAAAAGGTTCTTATAAGATTTAAAGACTATGATTAACTTTTAGAATTTTAAATTTATTTGAAAAGATATGGAGTTGATTCATCAAATATCGAAACCATTTTAGAATGAATCTGAAATAAATTATAAATTATATGAATATAAAAATGTTACAAACTTTAATAATTATTATAATAAATATAAGAAATTTTTGATAATTTTATAATTTTTAATAACTTTATATATACTATTATTTTACAATATTTATTAGTAATTACCTTCAATAAAAAATTCTATTTATCATAGATATTATAATAAAATTAATTAATAAATAAAAGTAAAAAATATTTAAAAATGGAGAATAATAATTAAGTAGCCATTAATAAAATAAATAATTTTGTAAAGATAAATATGTTTTTATTAATAAACTCTATTTATTATAATAATGTATTAAAAATAGGGATTTTTGTAAGATTTTTCTTGTTAAAATGTACATAATATAAAGGACAGGATTTAAAAATTTAATGATGAAATTTTTGGAAATTCATAGATAGATTAAGAAAATTAAAAAATATTACTTAAATTGCAACATAATGAATTTCTTAAATCTATTAAAATATAATATTTTAAAATTATGGTATGTATTTTATTTTTATTTAATTATAAATTTTTAAATTTAAATATTTTATTCTATTGTTTATTAAAAAAAAAAAAATTAGGATAATTGGATGCAAAGAATAGACAAATAAGAAGAAAATTGTTATTAATATCCAGAAGAAGCTAAAGAATTGTTAAAATTAGCATTTTGGTCAGCAAATAAAAAATATTTGGATTTTAATTCTTGCTTAGGTAAATTTTCCGCTAAAATTATTTAAAATAATAAAATTTATTAAATATAATAACAATTTACTATATAAAGAATTTGTTGAAGACATATTTGATGGAATTTCGAATAGCGATATAAGATTCATTTTCGAAATAATTGAAGAAGAGTTTTTATATATCCATGAGCAAATTCAAATAAATTAGGAATAAAAAGAAAATGAGTAAAAAATCCAAAATTAAATGTTAAAATTAGGAAATGCATTATTTAGAAAAGTTTCTAGAAGTTAAGATATGGATATTAGAGGGCGATTAAGAGTTTTTTTGACAAAAATTTTGCCTTTATGTCATATTTCAGGTAGAAATAAAAAATAGGATATTAATCTTAATAATAACACAATAATATAAGATTAAAATGAACAACAAACTGAGTAATAAGCCGAAGAAGTAGAAAATGATAAAAAATAAGTTATAAAGCAGAAATAGTTTTACCAATAATTTTGGTCTTTATAAAAATATTTTCACAACTATCAAAAAGTATAAAATTTTTAATATAAGTTTATTTGAATGTAATAAAATATTTTTTAATAATAATAAAGGTTTTGGACGTAAATTTAAAAGATGATAATCTTTTTGATCAATAATAAAATATGGAGTAAGAGAAGGAAAAAAGTGAGTAAAAAGAAAAAGACAAGGAAAAAAATAATAAAGCAAATAAAAATGAAAAAGAAGATAAAGTTTAAAAGTCTGTTAAATTGTTAGCGATTTGTAATTTAGTACAATAAATAATACAGATTTTTAAAGATAATAGAATTACTGAGTCTGGAAATACTGCAAGTATAAGGTATCCTAAATATTTGACAAATAAATCTTTATTGGAAATATAGGTAAATTATATTTTATAATTCAAAAATTGTGCAAAATGTATTGATTTATATTTTCTAAATATAGTTATTTAAACTATTTATTGTATTTTTAACAAGCATACATTTAATGAAATTGTTAAATATATTATTATTTATTTATTCTAAGTATAAATTAAAATTTATTACACTATTTTTAACATATATATATATATTTCTTATATTTTTATTTTTAATTCTTCCCCTTAATAAATAATATAGTTTAAAGATCCATTATTCAGAAAAACTATTTTAGTTCAAGCCCATTTTTTCTTTAATAATTTGATTGACAAAAAAATGTAAGAATTCAGCAAAGAGGTAATAATTTGATAATTAAATATTATTTTTTTTTTATATCCGTTCCTATTAACAAAAATAAAAAAAATTATTTATATTCAAAAGGGTTAAGATGTTATAAATTAAACTATACAGAAGGTTAAGGAATCTCTTGCAAATGAATCAAAAAATTTAAAAGAAAGTAATTTATCTTAATAAATTAAGGATTTCATAATTTAGGATAAAACTTGGGTATAAATCAAAAAAATTCTATTAGTTATTTAATATATTTTTGTATTTAATTTATTCTTGTCTTATTTTATTTTACTTTATTTTATTTTATATAGGAAGAGTGGAAAAATATTTGGTAACAATAAAAACAATAAGATTTAATGGATGACAAAAAGTTTTTACCCAGAGAGCATTAATAAATAATAGAAGCTTTAAAATAATAAGAGCAAATTTATGAATAAAATGAACTTGTAAAATTTGAAACCCAAAGAAATTTATGGAATGAACCTATAAATAATTATTCATAAAATTCATGTTTGGAATTGGTAAATACTTTAAAGTAATTAAAAGATTTTAGAAAGGGTAAAAAAATTAAAGAAATTCCTGACTCTGACTCTTCTATTTCCTTCATTTTTAAACCCTAAGGATATAAGTAAATTATTGAATTACTTTTATTTTTTATTACAAGCTTTCTATAAAATAAATAATTTTATAATAGATTTAAAATATTTTTTATTTTTTTAAAATAATATAAAAATTGATTAAAATAATAATTAATACTAATTTATATATTAAATTTCAGATACTCAGTTCCCACATAATCGCTAGAAAATTTACCATCGTGTTATTTGAATTAAGCCATAAAATCTCGAGAATTTGAAGATTCTGAAGCTACCAGTTATGTGTCAAAAGATGTAAATCAAATATTTTAAAATTAATGAAATAACTAAAAATAATTAATTATAAATAAAATTATTTACTTAATGCTAATTATAGAGTTTTGCTTGGAAAACTCTGAGAAGAGTCTCAAGATTTGATATTTCGCTTTTTAATTAAAAGGAAAGTAAAAAGGAGTAAAAAAAACTAAATTTTTCGCTAGAAAATATAGCCGAAAAAACCCAACAAAATTATTTTGCCTATTTGGCTTAAAAAAATGAAAATAATAGCAATGGAATTAATAAAAAGAGAAGTCCTTCAATGGAAAAAGATTTTTAAATGAAAGAATAAGATTTAACATCAGGAAAGCAAATCAAAGTTTGATGATATACGAAAAAAATAAATACTATTATTATATTTAAATTTATAACATTTAAAAAAATTTCAGAATAATAATACATTTTTAAATTATATTAATTTAGTAATACAATTAAATTTGATGTGAATATTTTTCTCTATAATAATTTATTTATTATATATATAAATTTATATTTATTTATTTTAATAAACTTTTTTATTTATTTATATATATATATCAATTTAAAATCCCCTAGCAATTTTCAGCCCCACATGTACATTTTAATTTTTCAGTTTCAGCTTCGAAATGGTAATCATAAGTAATTTCCTCCCCTATTTCTATTTCTCTTTTTGCGTAAATTATAATTTTAGGGTCTTAATTTATTTCCAATATAATTGATGAGCAGGTGGGCTTAAAAATAAAAACAATAAATTGAATAAACTATTTTATTTTTTAAAATTATAATTTTTAAATTTACATCACAAGAATGATTTAAGTATCTGGCTTCATTTCCTCTAAAAGTAGCATCAATTACAAACTATCTATTCGCTCTAAACAAATAACAGTCTCCAAATCCTTATTGTTCATAAAAAATTTCTCTTGAATCAGCTACTACATTTCTAATTTTTTCTCCTACGTATTCTATAACTATTTCATCTTTTTCGAATCTTTATAAATTTAATTTTTATACAAAAATTTTAAATAATTTTTAAAAATATATTAATATATATACTTATTTTTGTAGCTTAAATTACTTTTTTTTTGTGAATAATCCATATTTATGAATTTGAGAAGGAGCTACGTAAACGTTTAAATGCTTATATTGTTGCTAATTTGACCAAATTTAGTAATTTTACTCCATTTTCCTAATTTATTTAATTTTAATTTAAAAATAAAAAATAGTATATTTTAATTTAATTATAATTAAATTTTTATAAATTAAAAATTAAGTTTTACTTTTCGAACTCTTTTTCTTTTGTTTGCGTTAAATTTATATTTTTCTCCCAATTCCCATCAAGAAGTAAATCTTATACACGCAAACTAACTTTACTTAAGTTAGAATGATCCGATCCTGTGTTTTTTTTAGCCTTTTTTTTCTTCTCAACTATTTATTTTTGATTTTCCTAATAAAAAATCATTATTATTATTTTTTATTATATTTATTAATTTTAAAAATATAAAATAATTGATAAAGATTGTTGAAAATTTAGTCAATTTTTTGTATTAATAGCTATTATATAATTTAATGAATTTCTGTTACCTTTTTTTATTCGCTTTATATTATATTTTTTTTCTTTTTCTTTAGTATAGGTAAATTCGAAATATCAATTTAGCTTTGATCTCTTTAATTCGGATTTAGTTCTCTTTAAAAAAGCACAATATTCTAAATCTATTAAAAATAATTTAAATTTCATCGTAATTGGTGAGAATAGGATGAATCAATAAGAAAAATATTGAATGGAAAAATAAATAGAAATGAACAAAAAACTAAATAAATAAAAATAATTTTTAATTTTACTTTTTCCAAAATTTTTTATTTTTCAAAGTAGTTTATATGTTCAAAGCTTCTAGATTCATAAAAATATTCTTTTATCGTATTATAAGTTCCATTATTTTCATTCTAATTAAATAAAAAATTAAAATTATAGTTTTGATTTTGATTTAATTATTTGCATTTTTATTTTATTTTAATTAAATTTTAAAAAATAACATTATGCATTTTATTTACAACTTAATCTCCACTCAGAATCCAACTTCTTATTATTTCGCTATTTATTCCTATCATATCGCATAATATTTCATGATCTAAAGGTTTTAGTCTTTTATATTTAAAAAAATAAAAAAATATTACGTTTAAATATATAATTATTTTTTAATTTCTATAAAATAAGTATATTTTAATTATATTTAAATTATTATTTAGCTTACTCTTTTGGTAATTAGTTATAAAACTCATTTTCATGTATAGTTTGGAAAATTATATGATAAAATTTTTTAAAATTATATATAATTGGATAATTAACACTGTTTTTAAATAAAACATGTTCCGTCATTTCACATCTTTTGTATAAAAATGAAAATTTATTCTTATTCTTTGAATCATCATTTTTAATATCTTTATTTTTTATTTTACTAAGTTCATTTTAATTTTAATAAAAAATATCATTTGTAAGCTTTTGGCATTTAATTTTAAATCCATTTAAGTTCTTTTATTTCTAATTTTTTTTTTTGTATAAAGTTATGGAAAAGCTAAAAATTCGGTTTAAATTAGTATGTTTGCAAAATAATGTTTTCAAAAACATTATATTTTAAAAAATATCGCTTAATTCCTAATCATTTCCTACAATAAAAATTATGAGGTTTAGTTTTATACATATAATATAACAATTTACCTATATTTATAAAACTGTTAGTTCCTACCCTATTAAAACATTTGTCATTATACTCAGTATACGGTTATGTATCTTTAATTGGCTTAATATATAATTTTCTGTTAGAACAAAAATTATTCACGAATTTATAATTTTCTATTTTATGGTTTTTGTAAAATAATTCGTTTTCATAACTAACTTCTTCCCCCAATTGAATTAATTTCAATTTACAAATATGACACATAGCACTTTTACAAGATAAAAAAGGACAATCATTGCCAATCCCACAACTAAAATGCATTTTATTTTCTAATAATTAATAAATAAATTTTAAACTAAATTAATTAATCAAAACAAATTAACACCATTTTTTCAAAAAAAAAACAAAAAATACAAAACAAATAAATAAACAAATAATTAATAAATAAATAAACAAATAATTAATAAATAAATAAACAAATAATTAATTACTACAACCAGAAACTCCTTACACACAGGATATAGTAGCCCCCTGTTATTCGCACAAATAGCACTAGTTTGTAGCAGTAACTTTTTTAAACAATTTTTCAAAGTAAAGCCCGCCATCTAGTTGTTCTTGTACGTCGTCGGAATAAAGGGCACAGTTGGCGTGAACCCACTTATCGATTTCGTAGTTTAAAAGTCTGCCACTTGTTTTTCTGTTTCCCTTTTTAAAACACAGTTAGCAAGGAACGTTATCGAGAGGGGACTTAGACAAGTTGTCTTCTTTTATGTCTTCGGGTAAGCTTTTGCCCATTTGGTTCAGGAAGAAATTTATCTTGCTTTTGAGAAGTTCTTGGCTTTTTTTTTCGGCTTCTGTTTTAAATTGTAGTAGTTTTATTTTTTTATTTTTTTATAAGTATTTTTATAAATATTTTTTCATATATATTTAATTAATTTTATATATTTTTTAAAAATATTTTTATATATTTACGTATATTATTGAATATGGCTTCCTCTTTCTGAGAATTTTAAAAGTTTTTTGAGTTATAATTTTTAAAGATTTCCTGATTTTTTTGTTGTAAATTTTTCGTCATTTCAGGTTATTATAAATTTTATTTTGAATCTTAATCTTATACAAGGAATTTATTAAGCTGCTCAATAATTTATTTTTATACTGATTAATAAATTTATAAAAGATTAACATTATTTAATGTAAATATAAAATTATAAAATTAGTTTTTAAATAATTTACTTAAATCATTGTATTGATATATTTGAATATAATATTTTATAATTTTCGTTATTTTGTATGTTTATAATTTATTCTTATATTTTTAATTTTTTATGTATTATTATTGTATCTCCTCAGATCTAATTATGTCTTATATAACCTAAAATGTATTAATATTAGTAAATAAAGATAATTTGAGGCAATTTTAATAATTTAATAAATTACTTCATTATATTTTTATATGGTAAGCTGGTTATAATAAAATTAGTCCATTTGTATATTAAGTTTTTTATTTTCTAATATTTGTTGTTATATTTTTAATGTAATTTTTTATTCGATTTACTGGCTTACTATTATTGGATTATGTATTATTCTCTCTATCAATATAGGTTAGAAACATAATTTATTAATTCTACAAAATAATTATGATCAATATGGTTATATTCAAAGATAAAATATATTAATATCCAATAAAATATTTGATGTGTTACTTTAATTTTTATTAAAATTTTGCAAACTCATAATACACTTCTTAGGCCATATTTTTATACTTATAATCTGTATTATCAATAAAAAGGCAATGATTAAAATTCCAATCAAAATAGTAATAATAACAATTAAAATGCTCTACAGTATGCTATTAATATAAAATAAATCATGATAATAATTATTTATTTAAAAAAATATTTGATTTATTACATTCTTTTACTACAAATCAAAGGTTCCTGGATAATCCCACTCTAATTTTTCATTTTTATTCAAATGGAAACCAAATTTTTATTATAACTTCCATTATACATCCGTCATAAATTTATATTTAAATAAATCAGTACTTAATGGATATCTATTAATTATTATATCAATAATTTTGAATAAAAAATTTATTAAAATTTTATAAATATCAAAATAATAAATAAGATAATATACATTTCTAAAATTAAAAAATATTAAATTTTATAAAAAAATAAAATAGGAAAAAACTATTTTTTTTATTTGATATTAATTAAATTATCTTTTTATCAAATTTATAGAGTTATTGCAAATTAATTACTTTAAAAAAGTGTTTAAATTATATATTTAAAGTTTTAATCCTGTTTGAGTCATTTCATCTAATTCTTATAGCTAAGTTTAAACAGATTATGCCTTTAACCAATTTTTTACAAATTAAGAATATAAGTCTTCATAGATATCGCATTTAAGTCTAATATTGTAATGATCTTTAAATACCTTTATGTTAAAATAAAAAATATTAAATTAATTTAAAAAAAAAAAAGTACTATTTATATTACCTCCAAATCAAATAAATTAAGTTATTTTTCTCTAGTTTGGCTATAAAGTATTAATGCATTGTTAATTTTTATTTAATTTTCTTAAAGTATCTATTGTAATTAATCC
Source organism: Pseudocohnilembus persalinus (assembly GCA_001447515.1). Lineage (NCBI taxonomy): Eukaryota > Ciliophora > Oligohymenophorea > Philasterida > Pseudocohnilembidae > Pseudocohnilembus > Pseudocohnilembus persalinus. The sequence goes on from LDAU01000098.1 coordinate 247,012, forward strand.
AGAATTTGAATGTTATTTTGATATTGTTCCAAAATATTATTACTTATTAACTCATCATTTTATAATATAAATTGCTTTAATTATTTAAAATTGTTTTTTTACTCCTCTTATATGAATTATTAATCATGCCTTAAATATATAATTATATATTAAAAACATAAAAATAATATAAGTAATTCAAAATATATCATAAATTATTACCTTTTTACCAAATTTTCTAAAATTGGCAGATATTCATATATTTTACTGCTATTAATTAATTATATATTAGCATGAAGAAGTTTTTCTTCATAATTTTTTATTAAATATTTGTGGGAATTCTCAATGCAATATTGACAAATTTAATCGACGTCTTAATTATACGATATGCTTTAATAGTTGTTATCTTCAATCATTATTTTAAAATTTTTTTAATTCCAATTTGAATTAATAACACATTATTCATGATAATATCTTTAACATTTTTTGCAGACAAATACTCTTTGATTAACCTACTTTTCAGTAATATCTTCTAACCTTTAATTGTGTTAATTTTTAATATCCAATAATTATATTTATTAATTTTCATTTTAAGGATTCAAAACTATTCTATTAGAGCAAAATTATTTACAAATCATACAATATTTTTTATAAGCTTCAAAATAAGCACATCTTTAATTTTACAAATAATATTTTATTAAATAATTAAAATTAAAATATATAAAAATAACATTTGTTACCTAAAACAAATAGTAAATTTATCACATAACTATAAATCTATATGATCTAATTCAATAAAGTCACAAATCAACTCATTTGAATTACAAATTTTACATTTAAAACATTTATTACAAAGCCATCTTAAATTAATTAATATTAAATTATATTAAAAATTTACTTAATAATGTTTATATTTATTTAATCATTTTTACCCATTTTCAGGATTTTATGTGTCGAAAATGATTTATTTGTTGTATTATTTTTGTAAACAATGTATGTGATAAAAATTATCACAATCAAAGCAAAATATATTTTAATCTGGACTTAAAACAATACCCTAACAAATTTAACAAACTTTACATCTTTAGCAAGTCCAATCTATTAAATAACAATAAAATATTTAATATTATATTTGATTCAAATAACTAATTAAGTAAATATTTTATAGATTTTATATTATATTTTAAATAAAATTAAAATATATAGCTAATTTTTCTTTTAAAAAGTTCACTATGATTTTAACATATAAAAAAAAAAAATATAGAACAAGTTTTATTTTATAATTACTTTGAATCTAATTTTGTTGTATAATGTTTTCTGACTTATTCCTAAATACACTTATTTTTCCAACCGGAATAACACAATATAAGTGATAATACTCCAAACATTTGTTACATTATAATAAATCTTACATATAAGAAAATGAGCCGCACAAATAACAGTTTAACCCATCAATAAACTCGGGTTATGTGAATCTTACCTTAATTTTATTTTATTTAATTATATATTTTTAGTTTAGTTTTTTTTTTATTTTGATTAATAGATAATATAATATATTTAATAAAAATACCAAAACCGGGTTAAAATAATAGAACGGAAATCTATAGGTATAAAAATCTTTGCACAAAATATTGCTTAAAATAAAAGTCACATTATCTTTTTGCTATATTTTATCTCCATCATCGTATAGCTATTATTCCTTTATAATGATAAAATTATACTTTGATAATATAAAAATTTATTTATATGTGTAAATTTTTTATACTTAATCTGAAATCTAAGCATTATTTTAATTTCTTTAAATAATAGCACTTTTAATTTACATCCTCATATCTTCATTCAATAAAGTGCTATTTTCCAATAAATCTTATATGATTTTTTAATTATTCGTATTTTTCAAAGCATAATTTTATAAAATACTTTAAATGTTTGGAATTTTTATTACAATGTCTTTTTAACTATTTAAAATATCACTTATAATTTAAGAATAATTGTATTTGCTATTATTTTCTTGGATAACTATATTAAAATATGTTTAATTCATTTATTTATAATCCATATTTTAAAAGTCTTACTGATTTTACTTTTTTAATTCAACTCTTAAATCCAAATTTTACTATTTTATTTATTACAAAGGTTAAAATGCAATTGTTATAAAATTTTTCTCTACATACCTAAAAAATTATTCTTATAATAGTAACTATGTTTTTAATGTTAAATCTTTCTATGTCATCAATTCCTTATAATCAATTTTATTAATATATTCTTTAAAGTAATTAAAGGCTTCATTTCCCAATAAATACAATTTTTTAGCTTCTAAATATATCTTAATTGAAATATAAATTTTTATCGATAATTTTCTTATAAAATTTAATAATATTACTTTTAAAACTTAAAATATTTCATTACCAAATCATTGGGCCTGTTAAAACTAAATGCATTTTTTATCATTAATATAAAGTCATTATATAAATTTTCGTAAGAATTTTCATCATAATCACCACATTGAGCCTTTTATTTTATTAAATAAATATCTATTGGGTTTTTAATTACATTCTAATAATTAGGAATATTTGAAAAGTCTCCTTGTGTATCTGAAAAATACTTATAATAATCAAGCCTAATTTTTATTATATAAATTATATTAATATATTGCTAAAAAACTAAATTTTAATTTTTTATTTATAATAATTATTATTTATCATTTATCATTTAGTTTTTATTGTAAAAGAAAATTTATTTTTATGCAATGCTAATAAAAGTAATAAATATATGAGTAATCAAAATGAAATTTTTTGTATTAAAATTATCCTTAAAATATTGTAAATTTTATAAGAAAATTACTGTTATAGTATATCAATAAAGTTTTCCAACTCCTATCTTTTTTTCTAAATTCTACATCTTTTACAATTGTAAGGCATTTTACTGTCAATTTTATTTTTATCAAAAAAGTCCGAAGTTAGTAAATTATCACAATCTTGATGAATCCACATCGTACAATGGCTTTTTATCAATATATATTATTATTATTTGTCAATAATAAATATATAATAAATATATATTTTAAATTATTTTTTATTACCAACACTATATCATTTTGTTTATTGTTACATCAGTTTTTATTTTTCTACATTCAAGGCAATATTCTTTCTTTTACATAATTTCTTTACAATTTGAACAAATAACTTACAAATTGTTTAGATTTTATTCTATAAAATACTGATTCAAAAATATTTTTTCATTGCACATATTACATTTAATGCAATTTTCGCAAATCCAATTATTTTATTTTATTTTGTCTATGCCTTAACTTTGTAATAATAAATTCTCCTTTTTATATTTATCTATATGACTTTCTTTTCCATTAACAATAACACTATTTAAATTATCTTTAGAATTAAGAGATATAGTAATTCTACATTTTTTATGAAAAGGTTATTTGCATTAAAAACATTTTATTTCTTATTTTTTATCTAAAATAAGTCCATTACAACCTCTACATGGAATACATTAATCACATGAATAAATATCTCTATTTTATTCACTTAATTATTTTATACATTATCTATGAAATTCTCTTCCGCAAAAAGAACACTCTTATTTTTAATTTTCTTAATAAATATACATACAACTATTGCATCTTAATGCACTGTAGTTATAATTTTAAATGTTTTGTGTGTTAAAATCTTATTTATTTTATCGCTAAATTTGTAACCTTTTTCTTAAAAATTTTTAATAAAATTTTTCCTAGTCAAATTCTTCGTTAAAAATTCCTTAAAAAAAGAATTTGTATAAATATTGCTATAAAAATGCAATAGATTCTAATTATTCGGTTTAGAATTCCCTATAGAGCTAATTTTATTTTATGTTATCTTAAATTTCCAAATTTATAGATTCTTTCTTGTTTCTATATAGATCCAGAATATAATCCATAATCAAATTTTATTTACAAATTTTTGGTAAATTACTATTTGCGAATATAATATAGTTTTCTACTTCAATCCAATTTAATTTTCCAGTTTCTAAACTTTTAACTAATAATAAAGTTCCACCCTAATATTTAAAAATAAAAAAAAAATATAAATAAAAAATAGTTTTAAAATAATTTTGTATTTATAGAAATTTATTAATGGTTAATTTAAACTCTTTATTTTTTTTATTTCACCTTTTTTTTTTATAATTTTTATATATCATTAAATAAAAACCAAAATTTTAAATATTTTTCTTATTTTTTATTTAAAATATAAATAGCAATATTTTCAAATGATAATTTTACTTTTTCTTATTTTTATTAAGACAAAAGAGCTATACTTAATCCAAATGACTAATTATGATAGTTTTATTTCGTTATTTTTTAGTCTTATTAAGGTAATATTTAAATTAAACATGGTAACATGAATCTTATATTTAGTGAATTCATTTTATTTTTAATATTTATTTCAGGTATCTCATTATATATACCATTTAATAAGTTCAATATTTTATACATTTTATTTAATTTGTCAAATATTTGTTTCATTTGGTCTTTATTTTCTAATTTTGATATATTTATATTTTCTTCTTACACGCTATTAAAATTTAATTTTAATAAAAATTAGATACATAAGTAAAATAAAATATATTTACATCCCATATCTATTTGTTCCAACAAACCAAATCAATGCATAATGTTTTAAATCTTCGTTACTTATAAAAATCATTTCTGATTTACTGCTTCTATTAACATCTTAATTATTTAATAAATCCTATTCCAAATTTGTATTATTTATCCTTTTAGCATTTAACGAACCTTATTTAAATATTATAAAAATAATTTTCAAAAAATCAAATAATTTAAAATAAGTTTATCGTTTTATTATAAATTTTAAAAACATTATAGTTATAATAAGTTACCTTAATTTATTTCATAAGTATTATTAGTATCCAAATATTGAATTTATTCATTTGAACTGTTTGATTATTTAAATTATTAATAGTATATGTCCATATCATCCGATATTTAATTATTTTAATCGAATAATGATTTAAAATTTCCACTAAACTTTTATAAAACCAAAATAGGGTAAAAATATGTTTCATTATTTGTTTTTAATTTATCATTTTAATCTAAATCAAATTTAATATCTTTAAAAAATTCCCAGTATTCTAATTTTTAATAATGATTATCCTCTATATAATCTAAATAAATGCCTTTTTCATCTGTTTTGCTAATAACTTATCTGTTTTTTATAAATCTATAAAAATCAATTTCGTTTATGTCATAAAATCCTACTTCTTAATTAATCAAAACCTAAATTTTTTTTTTTTTTTATAAAATTTGTAAATAGATTTGCATTTTTAATATTGCATTTAATATTAGTATATTTTTTATTTTTCTATTTACATTGTCCTGGTTAATTTTAAAAGAATATACTGTATCTTAAGAATAATAATCCTTTATACTAGCCATATTTTTTTTTTTTGTATTATATTAACTTAAAAATCCATTATTTATTGTCAAGTTACATTTTTAATTTCTTTCTTTATCATAATCTTTATTTTCAATTTCTATATTTATTTTTTTCACAAAATTTCCCTAAATATTTTTTAAATTCAAAATCATCATATTCCTCTATTTTATTTTATTCAAATTGCTAATATTTCTGGTAAGAACGTCGTAACTCTAAATAAAAAAATAAATTTTAAAAAATAAATATTAATAGTTAAATTTTTACCTATTAGTAATTTTTATAAAATTTTTAAATAAGGTCATCATTCCCTTAGATTTCTGTTTTCACCTTTTTCTTCAAATTTTAGTCATTTTAAGTCTAATTTAAAAAAAAATAATTATATTAACCACAGAATTAAATAATAGCTAATTTTATAAATTTTTACCTAATTTATGCATTTTTAATTTGCTTTTTCTTTGTCATTTAAAGGTAAAGTGCTAATTTTATGATCTTTATTTATAATATTTGTATGATTTCTAGTAGGTCTTTATCCCTTTGAAAGTAATTCATAATATTCTTTTAAAGATATATCTAATCCTTTAAATTTAATTTTAATAATTTTAACCATTGGAGATAAAATGATAATTATTTAAATTTAGTTCATTTTGTTTTACCTTCAGACATTTTTGACATTTTTTTTTTTTTTATTGTAATTCTAAAACAGGATTATTAATTAAATATAACAAAATTTAGCAAATTTATTTTATATTATAGTATCACGTAAATTAAATAAATAAGAATCATTAATTTTAAATATACATAATACAATTAATTACAAAACATTTAGAATTTTAGCGAAAATAAAAATTCTGAAATAGTATATGATAAAATTAATTTTTTAATTTAATAAAAATAAATTCATACAATTATTATTATATAAATAGTCAAACTATTTCAACTAATTTTTTAATTAACAATTCTTCAATATGCTATAAAATATGATTAAAAGTTAAAATTAAAATTTGTAAAATAAGTAAAATAAAATTAATAAATAAATTTACTGCATTTTCGGGATTTCTTTAAATGACTATTTCATCTATTTTACCAGATTCTTTATTATTCTTATAAATAATTACTTCATCTCTTCTTTTTTGCAACAAATTTGATACAACCAAATCAACATTATAATTTTCAATTGACTTTAAAGCTTTTTCTTTCAAAATTTCTTAATCAGTCTCTAATTTGAAAGAAATTAAAACAGAATTCTTAGCCTTGTTTTTGTAATAACCTCTTATAAAATAAATAATTAAACAATTTAAAATTTAGAAACTTATTTTTAATATTAATTTTTTTACAATAATTTTGGTGTGTTAAACATTTCTAACTTAAAAGAGCATTCCCCGCTCTTGAATTGTTATGATTAAATTTTGTGCTCTGCCTTAAATGAATAATTCAAAATAAGAATTAAATATTAAATATTTTTATTTTTAAGTTAAGTTTTAAAATAGAAATTATTAGTTTAATATATATATATTTTAATAAATTCTTTATACCAAATATTCCTTAGGTATATAAAAATCACTAACTGCAGCAGCCAAATACAATATACTTCTGTCGATATTTTCAAATAATTCACAAACTTTACTATAAAATTAATTTCTTATAATTTAAATTTAAATTTTTTAATAATTTCAAAAATTACTCAACATAAACTAAATACTCTTATAAACTGGTAAAGGGAATCTCGAATAAGTGGTTTTTGTATTTATTTAAATTATTTTAAACCTTGATAAAATTTTATAAGCACTAACCATCTTGAATTTTACCTTAATTGGAAACTATAAAATCATTTAAAATATCTTCTAAATTTAATTCTTGTAAAAATGGTCTTTTTGTATTTTCTCTATATAAAAATATGACTTTATATCCTTCTTTCAAGAATTACCTTAAATTATTTATTAAAAAAATTAAGTTTTAGCTCATATAAATTTTCATTATTTACAATAAAAAATAAAATGGTTTATTTAAATTAAATTTTGTTCTAATGAAATCAAAAATATTAATAAGATTATAATAGACAATTTTTATTATATATATATATTTATATAGACTTTTTTTAAATAATTAAGATGTTGTAAAATATATATAAAATAAACTTTACTCTGCACTTAACGAACCTCTTTACCCAGTTGAAAAATTCTCTAAAGTTCTTACTGTATTATTTTCTAAAGGAACTGATGTCCCACCCGAAGTTATACAAACTATTTTTTATTTTTTTTCATTTAAATTTATAAATTCACCCAATTTTTAAAAAGCTTTTTACATTTAAAGTTTCTATTATTCAGAAAACTCATCGTCTGTAAATTTTTATATATTGAATTCAAATTTATTGTCCATGCAGTGTTTGGTTTAATTATTTTTTTTATTATCTTATTTAAAAATTTTATTATGATTTTTATTTGAGCTATCTATTTTAAATTTTTGATAAAATATATTATAAAATAATATCAGAAAAGTCATTTAATTACATAAATCATAAATATAATACATTTTAAAAATAGGAAAATTAATAAATCATTTAAATTATTCTTAAAATATGATATATCAATATTTTTCACCAGAAAAATTTATATTATTTTATTCACATTATTGTAAATATTTTTTTAACATTTAATCTTCTTTAATTTGTAGTTTCCACTAAACAAAACAATTTTGGAGTATCGACCTTTTAATTTAGTATTTTTTAGTTTCTAATAATTTAAATAAGTTAGAAAAAACTTTTTTAGTCAACTTCTATTCAAAATATTTCTATGCATATTATAAATCTTCTAAAATAAAGTATTTTATAAAATTAATTAATTTAATATTTAAAACTATTTATATTAAATTTTAAAACTGATTTATACTATATAAAAAATACCTTAATTTTCTATGTTTTCTTCTTAGTGTTGCAAATAATTTCTCTCTTGAAATTGTTAATTATAAACTTATAGCCATTAATAAAAATATAGCCTTTCTAATTATTTTTTTCTAAAAATATTTAATTTAGCATATAATGATTATTTTTATTTAAAATATAAAAAATAATTGTTTAAGTTTTCAATAAAAAATTTAATTCTAATATATATACCTAATTTAATTCTAATAAACATCTAGTCTTTATTTTCTAATTTTTTTCAATTTTTGATACTCGATATTATAGTATAAAATAGCAATTCTTTTATATAATAATTAAAATTAAATTGTATTATTATATAAAAATAATGAATAAAAATCCCAATTTTTTACATATTTTTCATTTATCTTAATCTTCTAATGAATATATATTTCTAACATTTGTCTTAATTAAGTAATTTTTAATTTTTCCTCTCAATTTTTTATTATATTATATTTTTAAAATAACTGAAATATCTTTGCATTAATTTCTTATCTAAATGTAATTGAAAATTTTATACTCTATAATTATTTTAATTCACTAATGTATTCACTTTATTTGAATTTGGTTAATTTATCTCATAATTTATTATAAAATCTAAATCTTTTTACTGAATATCGTTATTTTAATTTAATTTATCTTATTAAATTCTTAATTATCTAGATAATTGAAATTAATTAATAAAAATTATTCAATATTTATAAAAAAAATAAAACAATTCTATCTCTATACCTTATAAATTTTTCAAGACTACTAACTTAAATTTTATTTGTTAGCACATTTTTTTTTTTTATTAAAACTGAATAATCTCTCCATCTATAAAAGGATATAAGCTTATCTTTATTTTGTCTTTAGATTTTGATTTTTTACAATTTATATTCTTATTTCAAAATTTAAAAGTATTTAGTTTTATAAATTATTTCAAGTTTTTGCTTTTATTCTTTTAGCTTTTTGTTTTTTATTATGATATTAAGCCAAGCATAAAAAATTTTTTTTGTTTTAGAAATATTTAAATTAAATTGGTCCAATCTCTAACAGACCATATCTTATTCATGTGTATAATTTTTCCATTTTTAAAGATAATATTTAGTTCTTTTCTAACAGTTATACTTGTATATTCGACTTGCTACTTAACTTAAACAATATAATCTTCTCCATTATAAAAATATTTATTATTAACATTAAAACTTTAGCTCTATTTAATATTTAAAGAGTTAAATAAAATAAATAAATAAATAAATATAAATTTAAGTTTAAATTATTATTTGTATGCAATATTATTTAATAATTACTTTGACATAATACCTATTTTAACTTTCTTATTTTTTACTTTTTTTATTATTATTTCATCCAAACATTAAATATTTTTAATTTTTTTTAAACATTCTATTTATTTTATATAAAAATTATATTTTAAATATTTTTTATCTTATTAATTTTTAATTTGTCAAAACTTGTTTATAATATTCTGCTATATTAGGTTGATTGAAAGCTCTCAATTTTATTATTTTATTAAATTCTTTTTATAATTTTTTTTTAAGTTATATATCTCCAATTATGTAAAAATTTATTTAGCATCTTAGTATTTTTATAGTTAATAATATCTTTATTTTAATACTTTTAATATGTAAACACTTAATTCTTTAAACCTATAAAACCTTTTATTTTTAAAGAATTGTTATAGAACTGTTGGGATTTTTCGGCATCATTTGATTCTAAAATTTTTATTTGGCACTATCTTTTTATAATTTTAAGAATACTTTTTTAAATTTTAATATTTTATTATTTCTAAATTGTATAAAAGTTAGTTCTTAATTTTTATTTAAATTAAACAATATTTTTCCAATTTTAAAATACTTAATCAATGTATTTTTTTTTATATTAATTTGTTGCCTTCTTTTGATTATCTCTTTTTATTTTTTAGATAACTATATATTTATTCCAATTTGTTAAAAATTAATTTTTAATTCTAGCTTATAAAAAATTTACAGCTTATTAATTCATAATGTTTTTATTTTACATTTTAACTAAATAGCAATTCATTTTGTAAAAATATCTATAAAATAAAATATTTAGTTAATTTTAATTTTAGATATTAAAAAATAAATAAAATTTTATATACTTTTTTAGTAAATTTTAGTTCTTTTCTTTCATAAAATGACTTAATCCTATCTATTATTATTGCATTAAAATATTTTATTCATTCAATTTTTTAAAAAAAATCCTTTAATTCAAAATTTATAAATTTTTATAAATAACTTTTAATCCATTTTCAATTTTCTAAATTTTTTATTTTCTCTATTGAATATTGTTAATAAATTTTAATTTTAATCTATTTTAAACCTAAACCTATATTTTTTTCATAAGTGTTTAGTTTTTCATTTCTTTTTATGTATAAGAGAACCAGGCTCTTAAAAAATTTTATTTGACAATTTTATTTTCATTTACATATTTCAATACTTAAAATTTTTGACTAAATTGTTTTGTTCTAATTATTTTAATCTTTTAATTTAAAAATTTATCATCTTTTAAAACGCTATCTTATTCAGCTAACTAACATGATAACTAAATATCAGTAATTTCATCTATCCAAGTATGATTTTAAACCACATTAAATCTATTAAAAAATTCATAAATTTAAATTAATTATTTTATATAATCAAATTTTTAAATTTTACAATTAAATCCATTTTTTCAGTACTCTTGATTTTTAAAATTACTAGATAAGTAATTATAGTTATAATTAGCGCTTTTAAATTTAAACATTATGCATTAATTGTTTAAAAATTTTTGTTACAGTTTATTTATTCTATTTTAAAAATATAATAATAAATACATTAAATTAATAATAAAAATATAAATAAAAAATATAAGTACCCTTATTTATGTATACAAACTTATTTTGTTTCTGTAATTTTGTTTTTAATTTCTATATTAGTTAATTGCGCAAAAACATTTATTTAATAATTTATTTTTTTAATCTTATTAAATTGCTTTAAATGATTTTTTTAAATTATGATTATATTTTAGTACTTTAAAATACTTAGTCATTATTTAGTTTTTTATTATTATTATTGTATTAGCTGTTAAATAAGTAATATTGTAATTATAAAGTTGCTGTTATTACCATATTTTAAATGAATTTTAAACAATCCTTTAAATGCTGTTAACTTAAATTTATTAAAAATATGTTCTCTCTTTTTATTTAATTCTATTTTAATTTTGATTTATATAATTTTAATTAAATTTATATTTAAAATTTAAATATTTAACATTTTACAATGCATAATTTTTGAATTCCTAGAAATATTTTTTCATTATTCTTAACTGAATATTGTTCTCATGTTTTTACATTTTTATTTACTATACTTTATTTATATTTTCCAATTTTCTAAAAACTTATTTAAGATATAGTTTCTACATCAACTTTTCGAAAAACCTAACTCCAGAATACACCTCTATCGTAGATAACCATTTTTTAAATTTCTATATAAAAAAATAAATATTATATCAATTAAACAATAAATTTCTATAAAATAAAATTATAAATTACTTTTTATTTAATTTTATTTTGTATCTCAGAAATAACCTATTTATCTTTATATCTTTTTGACTTTTAAATATTTTTATACATATCTAATCCTATTAAAGATCTAATTTAAATTAAATTTATTATAAAATTTTAATTGACGACTATTTTTATATTATAATTTGTATTAAAAATTTTAAGGAACAATAAATTAAATAAGTTTTATATTATATATAAAGATTTCTTGCAAAAATTTAAATAACTACATAAATTTAAAAAACTTAATGCTTTAATTAAATAATTTAGGTTTATTTAATATTTTATTATATGTGATTGATAATGTTTGTTTATTTATCATAATTAATTTACCTTTTTAAAATATGAGATTTATAATTTAATTATAATTATTGTATGAGTTAGTCAGTTTAGAATTATTTTTTTGCTATACTTTTTATTTTTTTCATATATTTTTTTTTTATTAAATTTTATCCTAATTATTCCATTTAAAGATCTTTTTATTTTTTTAATTGTTCACAAAGTTGAAAATTTTATAGTTATTTGAAACATTTTGTTTTCAATTTTGTATAATAAAATTAATTCAATTATTTTTTCAATTTATTCATTTTTATTTTAGAATTCACAAATTTGTAAAGTAATTTTAGTATACACTTTTATTTAATTTAATTTTGTTATCTTTAAAACTTTTATATTTTTTAATTTTACTACTTTTATTATAAAAAATAATTCTTCCAATTATAAAAGCATTTGTACAAAACTTAAGTTCGCTATTTTTATAGGGCTAATTAGTCCATTTACTATATTTATTTTTTCATTCTATAATTTTATACCCATATAAAAAAATAAGAACTTTTTTAGTCACACTCTTTCTATCTAATAATTTTTTTCTCTATTTTTCTTTCTCTACTATTTATTTTACTTAATTAAAATAGATTTTAAAAAACTCTTCTCATTTTAGTTTATATTATATTTTTCATTATTAATTATATTTTAAGCCTTTTATTTTTATTTTTTTAACTAATATGTAGCCAGGCATTACAAACATTTCTATATAATTAACTTTATTGCTTTTCTTAAAAATTTTTCTTTTTCCTTAATTTAAAGTATTTATAAAATTTGTTTATCTTATTTAATTTAGAAAAATTCGTTAAAATTAAATTGCTTTTATTAAAGAAATAAAAAATTAAATAAATAAGGAGAAAATAGGTATTTTAAATCTAAATTAATGAAATGTTTGCAATATAATATTTTAAAATTATAATTATATTTATTTTATATATTTTTGAGTGTTTGAAAATAAATATTCATAAATTTATAATAAATTAATTTATTACCAAACGCCTTATTTTAAAGTTTAAAAGAATTTTTTTTTGACATATTTATCAAATATTTTTTACGCTTTTTAATATTCAACTTATTTAACAATATAATTATTAGGTACCGAAAAAATCATTTCTTATTCTTGTCCATTTTTTTAAGTATCTTTATTTAAAATGAAACCATTCTGAAATTATAATATACTACATTATTTTATTAACTTATAAATAAACAAAATAACTAATGGATTCTGAAATTTTATTCTGATTGAACTTAACCTTTATTGTATAAATCTCCATTTTTAAAATTATGACATTTAAATTTTCATTAAATTATATTCCTAAAAAATTTTATATTTATATTTGTTTAATTAATTTTTAAAGATTGAATATTATTACAATTGCAAAATTATGTAGCTAATTAGATTTAGTGGTATTTAACTTTAGCTGCTCAAAATATTTTTTAATTTATTAATATTAATAAAAATTATTGGCATATTTCTATTTCTTACATTTCAACTTATTCTTATACAATTTATTTAAACAATTTTAAATTTATGATTTTTTGTTATTATTCTTAACTTATTCCATTTTCTATTATAATCTCAATTGTGAAGCAATATTATGACAAAATTATTTAAAAGCTAACTTTTTTTATAAATACATTTAAAGTTGTATCAAACCATTTTTCATTTAGTTTTTTATCCTACAATCTACCAAAAACACTTTAAATATCTAGTTATAATACTTTCTTAAAATAATTTTATTTTGTTATTCTCTAAATCTTTATATTTTTAACTCAATTTGATTCTGTTTAAAAAAAAAATAAATGGTTCTAAATATAAAATATCTTAATAATTTTATATAATTACTTTAATTTTAATATATTTTATCCAATTAAAGAAATATTTTGTTTTCAAGCCTTACTAATAATTAAATTTTGATTTTACTCTATTTATATGTTAATTTTTCTTTTCTATTACATAACTATTCCATTTTTAGAAAATTTTTTATTAAACTAACAACTTTTTATTGCTTAGAAATAAGTTTTTCTTTATTTTCCATTTTAATTTATCTGAACATATTTATTTCTATTTTAAAATTATATAAATTATAAATAAAAAATATAATTTACAATAAAACTTTATTATAATAAACAAATTTAATTCTTTTTTATATTTATTAATTAAAAATATTTATAAAATTTTTATAATTAACTTTCTTATTTATTTAATAAAATTTTTTAAATTATTTTCTATTAATATAAAAAATTTACCCAATTATGTAGACACTTCAATAAAATAGATTTTTATCTTCTTTATAAAAAAATATATTTTTATTACTCTTTTTATTATAACATCTATACTTTAAATTACTCTTGCCACCTATGATTTGTTTACAATAGTAAATTAAAATCCAGTTATTATTACTAATATTGTTCCTCCTTATAATTGAAAAAAAATAAATAAAAAATATATAATTAATTAAATTTAAAAAATCTATTTATTTTTACATTATTAATTTTATTATCTATATCTTGAGGATAAGAATAACTAGCATATTATTAACTTTATTACTATGTTCTAAAATAAGTTTAATTTCCATCATAACTTTTAAACTATTACTATTATAAATCAGATGGGCTATTTTAAGCTTATTCATTATAAAATTAATTATAAAATTTAACTATATTAAAATTATATAGAATATACTATATTTACCATATGAGACGTTTTAAAACTAAAGAAATTTTGATTTTTCATAATTATTTTAATATTTTAATTAGTTATTGTTTTTTTAATAATTCAAGAAATTTTTATCTTAAAAAATTTAATCATTTATATTATTCTAGTATATTTCTTCTTTTACATTATCTTTATTTTAATTATTAGAGTCAAAATTTAAAATATTTTAAATATCCTTTTAAATATTTTTGCATTTTTTTTTATTCATAATGTCTTGAGCATTTTTATTAAAAATTTAACTACCTATTTTTTTATTATCTTAATTTTAAAAATTTGATATGTTCAAGTTTTCTTTATTTTTATCGATATAATCTTCATAATATTATTTTAATGCCATTGGCCCCTTACGAGATATTTTGATAATTTATTAATATATCATTTTTTCTTAATCTCCATTATTTTTACCTTATAATATAAATTAAAATATAGATTATTGTATAATGGATAATTTTTTTAACTATTTTAAATTACCATATAGTATGTCATATTAATCTAAAGCTTATTATAAAGTAAATTATGATTATTTTTTAAATTTAATGCTTTACAATAAATTAAATATTTTGTTATCAATGTTTTCCATTGAAGTCAAGTTTTATAATTTTTCTTATTTTTATTTATTTTTGAAATTAAAATCAATAGTATATTTTATTTAATATTTAAATTCAAAATTAGCAGAAAAAAATATGATAATTATTTATTTAGAATATAAATTGAACTTGAATTTAATACTAATTTTACTATATTAACAAATTTTTTATATATTTAGAATATTTAAACTATATTTTATTAATAAGATTTTAACACCTTTTAAATTTAACTTCATTTAATTTAATCTAAGTTTACATCTATGTTCTCTTTTTAAATATAAAAAATTAATAATTAAATAATTATGTATTATATAATTAATACTTAATACGAATAGAAGTGAAGTAACAGATTATAAATATAATACTAATAAAAATTAATCTCAATAAATAAAATTAAATAGGTGATTTTTGAACAAATTTATATTAATGGATTGGAGGTATATTAATACTAAAATATTATTATTTTTAGAAATATTTATAAAAATTTAAAAGTGTTTAAGATCAATAATATTTTAAAATTATTTAATTTTTATCCGCATTAAAAATTTTCAAAAAATAGCAAACAAAAAATAAAATATTACATAGAAATATATAAAATTAATAGAATAAATGATATTTTACCTAATTTTTCATTAAATTATCGAAAACTCATTACACTTTCAACATTTTACTATTATTTATTTTAGCTTAAATAAGAATTATTCATTTAATCTTTGCTTTACTAACTTTTTTATTATTTTATATTGTAGTTTATACTACTTTTATTTAAATCATTTATTTCACTAATTTTGTATTTCCCATGTAAATTGTTATAATTACTTAAATTTTAGTTTTGATTTTAATTTTTCTACGTTAAAAATTTACTTCTTACTCTAGAAATATTACCATTTTTATTATTAGGTGTTATATATTGTTTAGAAATTTAATAATTTTCTTAATATTAGGGGTTATACTCAGATATTGATCTAAACTTTTATTCATAACTTTTATTTAATTAACTTCCTTTATTTTATAATCCTTACTTATCTAATTATAAATATTCTTATTATTTATTTTATTATAGGGTATTTGCTCTATATTTTCTATCTATTAATTAAAAATAATATTATATAAGAAAAAATGGATATATATTTTACTTGATTAATGTGAATTAATTTTAAATTCATGTCTTAAACGAGATTTTTTAAATGATTATTAATCATAACCTTACAAACTACCTTAATTTTCAGTTATCATATTTTCACCAATTGCATAATATTAACATTCTTATGAATCTTATAGAGTTTTACTTTTATATTTATCTATACTATTTAAAATTTTCTTTTTATTTAATGGTTTTAAAATATTACTTTTTTTTGAATATTTTTTTATTTAAGGATATTTATAATCTATTAAATTTTCATTTTATAATTATATATCTTAAAGTTATTATTTTTATGATTATTATGATTTTATAGTTTTTTGATTCGGTAATCTCAAATTTCTTTTTTAAAGTTACTTTTTCCTCTGTAAAATTTACTAATTTATAAGTTCTTTGAATTAGTGTAAATTTATTTTTTAAATAGCTTAGTTTTTTTTTTAAAATTCTTGTAGAATCACTTTATGCTTAGTTTAAAGCAGGTTGAAATCTATATCTCTTTAATTTAGCTATTTTAATCTTTCATTTTTTATTTTTTATAATAGAATTTAAAATTCTTATTCTTATTATTATTATGCTCTCTATAACTTTATAGCTAATTCTTTTTCTTAAAACTGTTAAATTACAAAAATAAACATATAATTTAGTAAAATTGAAGTATATAAATATTATAATAACCTTTCCATTTTGAATAAGTATCTATTCATTTTATATTGTCTCAAGTTTCCTTTTAACCTGCTAAGCTTCATTAAATTTTTTTTATTTTATTAATGCCTACTCTTTATGCTTAAGTTCTAAAATCTATTTATTTATTACTTTTTTAGAAGAGTTATTTATTTATAACTATTGTGAATACTCTTAAAGTTATATTTTGCATTATTACTAAATATAAACAAATTATAAAATTAATATTAGCAGCTTAATTTTTAGCAATATATAAATATAAATTTATACAATACCTTAAAATCTTTTATTATTTAAAGCGATTAATTTTCATACTATGCTAAAAATTATTCCCATTATTTGTTAAACTCTATGAATAATGAAAAAATAAATAAATTTACTTTAATTTTACATAATTATAAAATTAAATATACATTATATCTACTCAGATTTATTTTTCTCGATCTACATTAATTTTAAATAATATTATTAAGATGTAAAAGATTAATATTTTATAAATTATTTCTCCTCTATTTACTATATTTTTTCATTTGTTTTATTTGATTCTTCATATTATTTTTCTTATTCACTTTTTAACTTGTGCTCTGTAAGAAGTCTTATAATTTAATAAATTAAAGAATAAATATGTATTATATAAATTTATTTCTGAGTTTTATTTATTACATAATAAAATCTAGAATCTTTATATCAAACTAAAATATACTTTATTATTAAAGCTATTCTTATTAGAAAGCTTAATTGTCTATATTTTCAATTTCTGTAAGCGATTCTAAAAACTCATCAAATGCTATGTAATTTTTTTTAGTTAAAGCAAATTTTTAAATGATGTCTTTAATTATTTCCTCTAAAAAAATTTAAAAAAATTAATCTTTTTCTATAAAAATATAGAAATATTTATTGTAAACATTACGCTGTTGGTTAAACTATGAATTCCCTAAAATGTGATTTTTAATTATATCGAAAAATGAACTCATAGAAATTAACCCCTGATTTTAAGTATCATATTAATTATAAATATATAACAAATTCTAGAGTTTATTTTCTTATGTGCTTTATTATTTATTCTTATTAATACTGGGTTAAGTTTCATGTGCATCTATTTATTCTTAATTTTAAGCTATGCTTTATTAATCTTAATTTTAAAAAATAAAAATAAAAATTATATTTAAAATTAATTATTTAAATAACTAAAATTTATACTAAAACTTGCTTCGCTGTTAAATGCTTCTTTTGAATCTTCTGCAATTCCATTAGATTTCATTAATGAATTTTATTTAATATTCTATTCTGGGTTTTAATTTATAATTTTATTGTTTTTTATATTTTCCATCTATAATAAATATATTATATTAGAATTTTGTAATTTTTATTTGTAGCAAAAACTTTATATAATTGCAACAAATTAATAAAATAAAAATTATACTGCACTTATAAAAATTATAAATAAATAAGTAAATAAGTAAATTAATTATTTGAAAGTTTAAAATTTTATTAAGCATAAATAATTAACAAAACAAATTTTTAACTATATAATTTTTCACTGAAATTTTTATAATTTATAAAGTCGATATAAAATAAATAAATAAAATAATTAACCTATTATTTTGTATATTTTGGAATTTTTATTATTAAGTTTTTATCCTACAAATTATCTAAAAGCACGTTTAATGGCTATTTATATATTCTTTATCAAATTCAGCGAAAACCAGATTATATTTTTCGATAATCCTTCTGTTTTTTGAAAAAATTTTGGTCATACACTTTTCGGAGGGTCCAAAAAAATCGGTTTTTCGAAATTAAATTAAATTAAAATACTAAATTAAATAATATTACAAAAATAAAGTTTAACTTAAGTAGACAAAAAAATATTGTAATAAAAAAATTAATTAAATATTTAAAATTATAAAAAAAGATCTCTTATTATAGATTTTTTCATTTTATTATATACTATAATAATTAAGCTATGATTGGATTTATAAAATATTGTATTATATATAAAAAATTATTATTAGTATTAAATTATTTTTATAAGTAAATTGAGTTATTCTTTATTTAAAAACTTTATATTTATAAATTATAATTTATACATTAAAAAACAATTATATATAATGTTTTTTAATAATTATTAATTAGATATAAGGTTTTCATGTGAATATTGCTATTAGTTTTTCATCTAATAATGGATATTGTTACATGTCATGTTCTAAATAGTCATTGATTTTTTAATCATATTTTTCTTCCATAATATCTTTATCAAATTAGAATTAATACCTCTTTTCGTTTGAAAGATCATAATGATCTTAATTTTATTTTTTTTGCCCTTTTTTATTACTATTATTCTTACCTTTATTAGTTATATATAATATATATTTAAAAATAATGCTAAAACTTATTAATTTAGTAAAATAAGATATTTTATCGTGTTATTCTTGAAAGTTTTTTAAAATAAGAAAAATAAAACATATTACTTTATTGTAAAAAATAAAAGTAATTTATGAAACTAACGTTATATATTTTACGTTTAACAAAAATTAAAATTTAAAGATTGGTAAAATTATATACTAAATATTATTAACAAAAATAATATTATTTTAATTTTTAAAAAACAACAATATTATATATTACATTTGAATTCAGAAACTTCATCTGGAGAAATAAACTTTTGAACTTAAATTTTATAAAAAATAAAAATAAATTAAAATTAAATAATTACAAAAATATTGGTTTACCCTTTATATTAATAGTTTCATCATTGAAGCTAGTACATTTGTTTTCGAAATTATTGTTTTTAGGTACTGTTTATTAAATAAATTTTTAATCTTAAACTACACTATTATTTTTTTAAACTGTAGTTCTTTATTTTATCTTAATTTTTTTTATTTATCTATCCTTAAAAAGTAAATAGTTTGTTTCTTTATAAAAAATATATTATTTATAATTTTTACCAAACTCATTATATTTTTATTAATATACGATATTTTTTTACTCAAATTTTCTATTTTATCTTACATTTTCATAAGTACACCATATGCTTGTTATTGGTTTTTTTAGCTAAATTATATATTTTTAATTTTATAAATAAAATTAATTAACTTTAAAATATATATATATAATAATATATTACTTATTTTCAAGTTAAATTAGCCTTTGGTCCTATATTTTTAATTTTTCCTCTAAATCCTAAATTTCTTTTAATAATATTTTTTATTTATATAAACGATAATGATAAATTTAAGTTATGTTAATATATTTTATATATTTTAATATAGTAATAAATATTGTTAATTAATGTTTTAATTTTATTATTTTTAAAAATTATAGATGGAAATAAATTAACATTTTTTAATAAAGGTTTTTTATTTGAAAAACCTAAAAATGCTAAAAAATCATATCAAAATATATTTTTTTCTAAAATTTTTATTAATATTACCTTTTATTAATTTAGAATCTTTTGATTTTTCATTTTCTAAGTTTATTTTAATACATTTTTTATTTTAAGTTGAACTATTTATAATTTTAAAATCAGATATATTTTCTTATGACTCTTTTTATACTTCTTGCTTTTACAATTAATTTTTTATTGCAAATTATTCTTACTCTTACATAACTCTACTATTAGGCAATGATAAATTTTTTCCTGTATTATGATAATATACTTTATCTTATAATACATTACTATATTTATTTTAATTTAAATTCTCCTAGTTACTCTTTATTTTCTTATCTTTTTACCAAAACTTGTATTTTAATTTTTTTGCTAAATAATTTTCATTTTTAGATCTGCTTAAATTATCCAAAAAATTTAAATCTTTTGGATTTTTTCTCGTATTCAAATAAAGTGAAGTAATATCTTTAAATTGAGAGTATTCGAAGACATTATTCAATTTTCTTTATTAATTTAAAGTCTGTTTCTATTTTTCTTACATTATTTAAGTATTTTTTTTTCTATTTTTTTTTATTTTTTTTTATTAATTTGCTATATTTTACTTTTTTATTAAAGTAGATATAAGATAAATTGATGAAAGACAATTATTTTTTGCTAAATAAATATAAATACTTGATATTAGATTAAATATAAAATATCCTTGATTTATTTTGTTTTTAACTATTAAAATGGTAAATTTCTTTTAAATTTTGAAAAAAATTATAAATATTTAAATGGTTTGAGATAAATTTAAGGAAGTTTGCATATTTTAAACATATTACTACTATATATATATAAATTAAATATTTCACTAAAAAACATATATTTTATTTGTATACTATATTTATATATATATTGATTTATAAATGTGTAATCTTATATTTTATAATAAAAAGACTAGTCACTTTTTTCAAAATAAGCTTTTTGAAGATTCCTTTTATTTGGAACTATGAATTTCTTAATACTTTCCTACATCTCCCATAGCTAAGTTAAAAGATTCTTATTTTCTATCAAAGCATCTTGATAAACACTATCTATCATTGTCTTACAAATCTGCTTTTTTAAAATTGTTTAGACATTTTTTACTACAAACATTATATATTTGTTATAAATTATTTTTGAACATTTAAATTGTTCCTTATTTTTGTTATTCTCTTTTGGCTTGTTAATTTACAACTCCATTCAAATACTAATTTGCTTGATCGTAGTGGTCGTGACTGCTCATTAAATTATTTATATTGTTTTTTTCTCTATTTATTTATATTTGATTAAAATCTTTTAAGAAATTTAGATTTAGAATAATTTATTTTTTCTCTTTGTTTTATTATTTTCTTAATATTTTAATTGTGGTAATTTTTTCTAAATTAATAAAAATCAAACATTTTATTTTTTTAACTAATTTTTTTATACTTATAAATTAAATTATTATTTTTTGGTAATATAAATATAAAAAAATGATTTAAATATCCGTTTTAAATAAATTTTTTAAAATATTGACATTTTTTCTTGATATTTTTCGTATTATATTATTATATTTTTAGTTTTTTTTAAAAGCATTTTTAATCTTATAATTATGATTTTATTTTAAATATATATTACCAATTCATCTATTATACTAATATAATAAAATTCAATAAAAATAAACTATTAAAAACTTTTAAATAAAAATATATTGATTAAAATAATATGGGTGCATGCAATGCAAAAGATCATTCTAAAGATATAGAAGAAAATATTAGTCCATCTACAAAAAATCCTAACTAAATAAGCAAATAACCTTTAAAAATTTAGTAAAAATAATAAAAACAAGAAATAAAAATGAAATAGGAATAAAATAGTTAGCAATAAAACATAAATAAAGAAAGTGATAATTAACAATAAATGAAATAAAATTGTAATAATTCAAATATATCATTTGATAATTCAAATTCTAATTAATATTAGTATGTTAAAACAAAAAATATAAGTGAAATTTAAGAAAGAAATATGGAATCTGAAATAGATGATGGAGGATTAAAAATTAGCTAAGTTATATAAGAGATTAGGGATGAACAAAATTTTTTCTTAAACTTAGATGAAAACCACAAAATTTACAAATAATATAAAGAATAATTATAATCATAAAATTGCAACTACAAATAAAATAATAAAATATAATATATCAATGAAAATCATAATATAAAATAAATGCATATTAATTTTCAATAAAGTAAAATTTATGAAACTATATTATAATAAAAATAACTGTTAAAAAATGAAGATACTGAAAAAAAAGCTCAATTGTTAAATATGTCATATGCCAATAAGTAAAAATAAATATTAAATATAAAATTTATATATTTTTATAGGAATTAAATTTAGTTATTTTAATTATTATTTTAGGTTAATATAATTTATATTCGATAATTCTGAAATTTAATATTTGTAACTTATTAAATAATTAGCATTCGATTAAGAAAGTAATGGTATTATTTAATAAAATTTATAAATTTACTATAATTATAGTTATTATGTTAATTTAATAATTAAAAATTTTTTTAAAAAAAGTTTTACTTCTTCCAGAATAGTCAATATAAGAAAACATAGATTTTAAAATAAAACTTTAAAAAATTTTTAATTCTTAAAAAAGTTTTGAGGAATCTTAATAAAAAGTTGTTAAAAAAAAGAAAAAAAGAACTCTACCGAAATTTAAACTTGAAGAATTAACAGAAAGTTTACTACAAATATAAGATGGTGTTATTAAAATTTATAATTGAAGTTTTATTTAATGTTTACAGTAATTTATCTTTGTTTTTGACATTTTAATAAATGAATATAATAATTTGTCAAATTATTAGCAAATCTTAATTTATTCATATTTTCAAAAATTAATTTTTTTTTTATATAAAATTTTATTTAAGTAGAAAATATTGTATTTAATTAATTTTTGTTAACTTATGAAAATAATTATAGATAAGGGTTTTTTACAAAAATTAACAATTTTTCTTTTTAATTAAAATAGTATTTTAAATATAATTAATATCACTAATAATAAGATAGAATAAAATAAATTTATAATTTCGAATCTAAAATCGCTTTTATATTATAAAATAAAATATAACTAGTATCACAAAATGGGAAAATTTGACCATATGAAATATATGATGAATAAATTATATTAAATTGATTAGGAACTAGGCGGGAGTGCGAAAAAAGGTACAATTTTAGATAAATAATTTTTAATAAAAAATTATTTTGATAATATTAGAATTATGAGAAAAAAAATAAAATTTTAGTTAAAGAAGAGTCTAAAGATGAATTTGATGTTTAATAGGATAAAATGCTGTAATTATTGATTGAATTAAGAAAATAATTACAACTCAAAAATGATCCATAAAAAAATGCTGAAACTATAAATGCAAGACTTTAATATTAAAATTTAATGGAGAAGGCAAATAAGTCATTAAGTTAAATGAATGAAATATTAAGAAATCAGTCAAAGAATAAAAAAGTAGCGAATAATTTTATATAAAAATTAAATTTATTTTTAAAAAAAATGCATTAAAATTAATGAATCTTTATAAAATATTTCCTAGAACTATCAGCAAAAAGAAATTGAAAATAAATAAAATTTATATGAGGAATTAAAAACCTAATTAAAAGAAATTTCTTAATTAGATATTGAAGGAATAAATACTTAATAAGGACTTGAACAAATAAAAAATACGAAAACTTTTGGAGATCAAAATGGTACTTTTATTTAAATATATTAGGTTTTATTTATTTTAATACTAAAAATAAAAATTATAAAGCAATAGAAATAGAAATGATGGATATTACTGAAAGAGAATTAAAAGCACCCATATATGATATAGAATAAAGTGAAGAGACGAAATAAATGGAACAAGAGGCAATAGAGAGATGGAAATAAAACAATTAAAAATAGGTAAATAAATAAAAAAATATATATAAATAAGAATATATATTTATTTATTTATAAAAATAAATAAATTCATACATACATAATAACTTAAAATTTAAATTAAAAAGGATGATAAACTATAAGAAGTAATTGAAGGACTTTAAAGAGTATAAATTAAATCTAAATAAATAGGAAATGTAAATATAAATTTTATTAATACTCTAGTTTTTTATTGTGTATTTATGTATATTTAATAATATTGTAATTATTATAAATAAATTAATAAGAAATTAGATATATAAGGAGAATAAATTTAAAATTTAGATGTCGAAATTGATTAAACAAATAAAACCTTAAATAATTATAATAAAGAGCTTAAAGTTATAGTAACAAAGGTAAAAATATTAAGATAAAATTAACGTAGTTTTTTTCTTTAAATTATTATATAATAAGTTAGAAATAATATATTTTTTTTATCTTATTTTATTTTATATTCAACATTAATTTTTAATATTTTATAGTATAGAAGCCCATCAAAATTTTGTATAGATATAATTTTAATACTTCTATTGGTTGGATTAGGAGTAACTGCATATTATTATTTTAGTTGATTCTTATATTTTAATATTAAACATATAATTAAATTTAAATATTAATTATAAAAATATTTATAAATTATATATATATAATAAATATACAATTAGGTATAATTTATAAATTAAAAAAAACTCATTATTTATCTTTTTTTTCTTTAGATTCATCTACTTTTTTTTCAGTTTTTTCTTCTTTTTCCGATTTTTCAGATTTTTCTTTGCTTTCTTCTTTGTTTTCAGAATTTTCTTCAGAATTATTTTCTTTTTCTTTTTTATACTCTTCTTCAGCACCAGGGAATTGTTCTATTAACAATTCTTTAGCATTGAATATTTTTGACTATATATAAAATGAACCACCATTCTTTACTGAATTCTTTTAATACATTCTATAATATGCCTAAAAAGTGAACCATAAATATTTAAAAAAAATTTGAAAAAAAGTATAGAATTTACGTCTAAGATTGAATTAGGGTTTATTTCTTTAGGGTCTATATTTAAAATTTTTATTGCCTCTTCTTCTACCATTTTTTTATGGGTTAAATTTAAACTTGACATAGTTTAATTAATTTTCTCAGAAAATGGGTTTGCCTATTATTTTGAATGTTATCCAGCTCCAGATTCTTATTTTTATTTGAATATTTTTATTTTAAATATTTTATATAGATAAAAAATAAAAATATTTAAAAGTTACATTTAACAGTTTTTTAATAGGCTTTTAACACTGATTTTCCTACTGATGATGCAGCCTAAATTATTAATCTAATAATGAATGGGTTAGCCATTTTAAAAATATTGGTATGATTATGATTTTAATTATGTTATAATTAGTGTTTTTATCTTAAATTTAATAAAGTTTATTATTAATTCAATAAATTATATAGAATAAGAATTTATTATTACTATTTACGTAATTAAATTTAATTATTCTTAGATGTAAAATTAATATTTTATTTATGGTTAATTTTAATAACCCATATATGATATTAAATATAAAAAATTAAAAATTAAAAAAAAATCCCAACAAAATTTATGTCTGTTAGCTACACAACTTTATAAATTAAGATCAATAATTTATAATAATAAGTCTAATATATTCTAATTATTTTATTAAATAAAAAAAATTTTCAAAGATTTTTTTTATTAAATTAAAATTATATTAATAGCTTAAAAATTCATATAAATCTTAGAAGCTAAAATAAACTTATAAATATCATTTATGTATACCCAATTATATTGATAAAAATGTAGGAATTATACCTAATAATAAATGTTTATATGTTGACCCTAATAAAATTAAAATAAATCAAAATTAATTGATATTTTTGGGTAATTAGTATTTTATTTTTTCTTTTCTATATCTCATATCATAACAAATTATATATCATATTGCTTAAATTTTCTATATAATTTCATTATTAGTATTCAAATATTATATTTGAAAAATTTAATTATTTATATTTTAAAATATTGCAAATAATACATAAAAATAGTAAATAGTAGATACTTAAAAATTAGTTTAATTTTGAGTAAAATTTTTAAGAAAATTTAAATATATTATAAAAGTGGTAATTAATACAAAAAATTTAATTTATATTTAGTATAATTTTTTACAATAATAACTATTTTTGCAGGAAAAATTTGCTAAATTTTTTTTTTTTAGCACATTACAAAAAAACCAAATTAATTTTTTCTCAAATGTTATATTATTTCCATATTTTATATACTAGATTTTATTTAAAAAAACAAAACAAAGATTTACAAATTCACCTAATTTTTCATTTCGAAAAATTTTTATGCCGCCTTTGTCCCCAACTTCAGTTCCAACTATCATACATTTTTTTCTTATTTTATAAAACTAGTTAAAAATTCTAATTTATTAAATAATATAAAATTATGTTATTTTCGACACTTTTTAATTTTTATTATTTAAAAAAAATAAATCATTATTTTTTCAAAAATTAAAGTCTTTTACGAAAGATATCTTTTTAATATTTTAATTTTCACCTTCTTTCATATTTTTAGTAATACAATCCTTTTGATATTTTTCATACCATTTTTTAAAAATCTAGTAAAAAAAATCAGAAGGATTGTAATGCTATTAGAATTATTATTCTAAAAAAGGTAGTAGGGAAATATATAAATATATTTCAAAAGTTTTTATTAAGGATATATAAAAAATATATAAACATAAGATAAATCAGGCTGCCGTTATTTTTGTTAAGTATTAATTTTCTAACCAGATTTTATTATATAAGTATGAAAATGAAATAAAAAAATAAAGCGTGCTGTCATTAGGCAGCCTACTTTTTACAAAATTTAATTTGATCCAATTTTTTATATAATGGTAATTGAATAAACATCAAATAAAGTAGGCTGCTTTGCCTTTAAATTAATTTTACCTATTTTTGTTAATTTATAAAAATTCTTGCCAGATTATTTATTATATAATTATATCTAGTAAAATGAAAAAATAAATAAAACTGGTTGCTGTTAGTTAGCCTAGTTTTTCCAAAATTATATTTTAATAAATTTTTTATATAATATTTTAAAATTTATAAAAAAAGTTTAAATGGCTTCCTATTAGTCTTTGTAAATATTTTTATATACTGATAACCAAATTTTATAAATAAATAGGGTATAGAGCTAGCAAAAAAAAAATTAAAAAAAAAAAAAGATGAACCTAATTTATTCGTAATTATCAGGTAAGCTAAAACATTTATCAATCCCAATAACTATATTATTTAATAATTATTTAAATAATTCTTTATTTATTAAAAATATCTAAAGTGTTAGCATAGTTTAAAATACAAAAATATTGGAATTTATGTTATATTAAGCTGTTCAATTTTCAGTAAATTTATTTTTTCTTAATTTTGAGATATGTTTCAAAATTTTTAATTTTCTGTTACATTTTTAATATTATTTTTTTTTAATTGGTATTCCAATTAATTCATTAACTTGAGGCTTGTTAATTTAATTAGCATATAATTGAAATAAATACTTATCCAAAAATAGAATAGTTTTATAACTAAAGGAAAGAAGCATACTATTTAGTTGTAAAAAAAAAATTGTTTAAATTTATTTATTTTTTATATATTACTTTTAAAATACTTTCTAATATATATATGCGGGCAAAATTTTCACCAAGATTATAATTAGTCTCTAGTTTATAATTTAACATAATAAATATATCAAATTATTAGATTTTTATCAAAATATAATGTAAAATTAAATTTGGAAATTTATTTCACAATCATTAACCTTTTTAATTTTTGTTCAAATAAATAATATTTTATTTATCATAAATTTAAAGTAAATCTATTTATTCATATGGTAGATTATAAATGTTAATATATCCTATTTAATATGTTTTATTAAAATTATACTATATTTAAATAAATTATAATTGCATATTGCTTGGTAATATAATATTATTTTATATTCATATATTGTTTTAAATTTTAAATGAAAAAAGATATTTTTTGAAAATTAGAGATTAAAAAAAAAGTTAAAATCAAAATTAGAACCAATTTAATTTAAATTTGATGAATATTTATTGCATTTTAGTTTACAGATTTAAGTTTTAATTTAAATTCTAAACATTATATTATGATATATTATGATATATTATATATTTTATCATTTTAAATCATTCCATAATCATGTTAAAGTTACATCCACTATAAGTAACAGATCCTCTAGTTTTCCAAACGGCTAATTCATTATAAGCACCAGTACAAACGGAAGCAGTTGAAGTGGAGTAGCAGGGCATCAAGTTCAAAGTGTATCCATTATTTAAGGGGATCTTATTAAAAATTAATAAAAATAAATAAAAAATTATTAAAATTAATAAGAATAAAAATATAATCAAAAGTTTAAAATATATTTAAAATTTAAAATAAATTACTTAGACTTGAGATTAAGTAGAAACGCTATCGTATAAAATATTGTTTTGAGTGAAAGGAACTTCAAAGTATCCAGTTTAAGAAAATACTCCTTAATAAGTATATAATCCTAAATAATAGTATCCATTGTTTCCATACCAGATAGAACCTTAGTTGTGTCCTTTTGAATAATAAAAAATATTATATTTATTTTATTGTTTCTCGAAAAATTATTTAAAGTTATAATATTAAATTTGCTAATATATGACTAAAAAATATTGAGCTTTTTCTTTTTTTAAAAATGCTTTTTTATAAATTCATTATTTACCAGAATTAGGGCAGGTTAAATCATAACTTCCATAATAAGTTTCAGGACAAGAGTAAGAAGAACATTATGATCCAATTTAATATGCTCCTACTAATTGATCAGGAGTCAAAGGTCTGTATTGACTGAAAACACAAACTAATAATAAAGCTAATATTATGATTTTTTACATTTTTTTTTTTTTTTTTTATATTTTAATATTTTATTTTTATAGAGTAAAATCAAATTTTATTGAAGCATCAATATCATTTTTAAAAAAATGATTGATAAAAAAATCTTAATTTATATTGTGAAAATAAATCAAATTTATCAGAATGTAGCTGCATTCTTTAATCCTAATATTTTCTAATTTTTATCTCATTAAATTTAATTAATTAGAATTGATAAACTAATAGAATAGTAGGAAAGAATTTTCTAAATTAAAGCATAAATAACATTAATTAAAAACATGAACAATATATATTAATTTATATAAATAATATCTATAATTTAAAATAAAGTAGTATTTAATCATTTTAAATTAAAATATAATTTCATATTTATTAAATATTAAATAAATATTTCTTTATTAAATTACAAATTATAATTATTTGTTCACATGCTTAAATTATTTTATATATAACTATAAAAAACAAAGAAAAAAATAAATTCTATTTTTTAATTAATAAGTAAATCATTTTTTTAAATAATGCTAATTCTTTTAGTTCAAAATCCGTAAATTATATTTTTTAGTAAAATATATATTAAAAACATAAATATTAATTAATTAATATAAATAAATAAAATAATTTGGAAAAAAAAATATGGGCGCAGATCCTTATTAGAATCAATCTAATTAGCCTTTAGTGACAGAAAACAAGTAAAATGACGTAGGCTATAATTATCCAAGAGAATCAATAAACTAAGAAGAACCTACCAATATTATTAGTTAAGATAATTATAATAACAATAATTTTTTAAATTAAAATGATCAATAAAATAACTTAAATGAATAAAATATTAATTAGCAAAATGTAAATAATAACCAATAATTTTAATATAATTAAGGTTAAAACAATTTTTAAAATGGACCTATAAGTCCTCCATAAAATGGATAATCCAATTTCAACAACAACAACTTTAATTCTCCTGCTTATCCTCAAAATAATAATGGGTATAATTCTTAATAATATAAAACACCCTAATAATAATAAGTAGTTGTCGAAAACCTAACTCTCCATAGTTAAGGTTAATATAACTAGAATATGAATAATTAAAATTAAAATTATTAATACTAAAATAATAATACCCCTTAATATAGTAATAATAATCATAATAATAATATGTATAATTAATAGTAATAAGATTAATATGCTATTTAGCAATAATTATTAGTGAATGATTAGATTTAAATAGCAACTATTTAGTAAAATGGTAGGATGATTAGAAGAAGAAGGTAGAGAAAATAAGTATGTGGAACTATTTTCTTTATATTTTTCATAATTTTCTGGATTTCATTTTTTACATCTTATAATTATTGATCATTAAAATTATATAAAATAATATAATATATAAAATATCAATAAACCATTTGATGGCTACTAATTTAAGAATTAAATTTAAGCTGAAATATAATATATTATAAATAGTTTACGTTTTTTATTTAATTAATTTTATATTATATATATTTATATTTATAATTATAATTAAATCTATTACATAAATAATTTAAACTAATTTTTTTCTCTAATATTTGATTTAAAATTCTAACTAATTTAAAAGTATATTTTTTTTTGCTTGAATTGATTTCTAATTAATAAGAATAATATATATACTTTATTATGCAATAAAAAAAAAATTCTTTTCAGATTTAGTATGAATAAAGTGTCTATAAATCAATGAGTATAGTAAACTTATCCCTTAATAATTTATTTAAGCCATTAACTAAAAAAAGTAAAATTTTGATAATATATATCTTTTTTTTTAAATTTTTTATATATTAGCTTTTTCACTTGTGAATGGAATTATAAATTTGAATTAACCATACAATTAGAATTGCAATGATAAAACTGATTTAATAATAAGTTAAGATAACATATTATTTGAAGAAGAAATATAAATTGGTTTGTAGTAAAAATAAAAGCAGTAAAATTGCGCCAACTTAAAATAAACTACTCAAAATTTATAGCAAGATAAAAATTCTTAAAATTTGGAAATTAGTAATAAAAATAAAAATTAAGTAAAATTGTATATTTAATATGGATTATGGAATTGGGAAAAATTAGCGTTGAAACCAATAGAGTTTTTAGAATAAATTACTCATTAGTCAAAAATGAGATCTGAATAAAAATTGAAAGATTATGGGATAAATGTTAATGATTGGGTTTTTTCTTCTGAAAATTTAGAAATTATAGATAAAATCACAAATTTTATAGAGTAGTAAACATTAATAGTAAAACATATAGGATCTGTTGAACTCTTCCAATTAATGCTCAATTTTAGGATATTACAAAAAATCTGTTAAAATTACAATGAAAAGCTACTTTTTGGTAATTTGGAATAAATTAAATAAGTGAATACAAAACTAGATAAATAAATGTTTATCGAGTTTTAAGAATACAGAAATCAAAAGTAGTTAAATTCCATTCCTATACAATCAGAAAAATATTAAGAGCTTGAAAAAAAAAGGCTTATTTTTAAATATTATTCTAAATATGCAAATGCAGGATATGGAGATTCCGTAAATTTATAAAACATTTTAAAATTTTTTTATATTCATTTATATTTTTTTCTTATTATTTCATTAATTTAGATTTCATCCGGCAAAGGAATTCATAAAACAATTAGAATTTAGAATCAAACTGAGGAATTCATATAACATATAGGTATTGATAGGAAAAATTTATTATTTTAATAATGGAAAACGTAGCCCAATAAACCAGCTTACTGTATTTGTGCTGACGAGTAAAATAAATCAATAGTTGTAACAGTTAGAGGATCAAGTGATATAAATGATGCCATTACAGACCTTACATGTAGTTTGATCGATTTTAGCATAATTGAAGATTCTTAGACTTAATTTGTAAAATATTTAAAAATAAATAAAAATGTATACCATACTCAAGACTTTTAAGGTAAGGCAACATTATTATAAAAATTAAAGTTTTTTTTTTAAAAAAACTTATTAGTCTATTTATGAATTATCTATTTTGTAAGGTAACCACAGTACAGAATCATTTAACTTAATTGACCAAAAATAAGAAATAAATAAGGTTTAAGAAGATTTAATATAGGACGAAAATGATATTTCTGGTACAAATTTTTAAAAAAAAGAAGATTTCACAATAAACACTTAAAAAGAAATTATAAGAGGATAAGCTCATTCTGGGATACTTTTAGCTAGTATTAACTTATTTAAAGAAATTGTGCCAAAAGTAATTATATTTTAAATAAAATAATTATAAAAAAATTTTCATCTTAAATAAATAAATATTTATTATATGATTTATTTAATTATTATTAGCTCAATTAGATATTTGAGTAATACTCTCCCTATGAATATGATCTTGTAGTGACAGGGCATAGCTTAGGAGGAGGTATATAAGATATAATATATAATATATTATATAATATATAATGTAATTTTAATATTTAAATAAAAATTTATATTTAGGTTTAAAATTTTTATATTAATTAGGAATAACTACATGTTTATCGCTCCTTTTTGAAATTCATCCATTAAAAGCTTTTTTATCATTAAAAAAATAGAATTAAGGATTAAATTTAAGGAAAAAATATAAGTTCATTTCTTTTGCGGGACCACCAGTTTTTTCGAAATCCATTAATCAGATTTTAAACTAAATTGAATTTTATTCTATAATACATAATACCGAT
Organism: Pseudocohnilembus persalinus; assembly: GCA_001447515.1. Lineage (NCBI taxonomy): Eukaryota > Ciliophora > Oligohymenophorea > Philasterida > Pseudocohnilembidae > Pseudocohnilembus > Pseudocohnilembus persalinus. The sequence goes on from LDAU01000098.1 coordinate 280,372, forward strand.
TGTGTAACAAGACTTAGTTTTAATTCGGTCAAAAATATTTTATAATCAATAATTATGTTGCACAATTTAGATGTAAAGTTAAAATTTTTTTTTAATTTATTTAAAAAAACATGAAAAATTTTAAAAGTAAAAAGACAGATTGATTTTGAAAAAATTAAGAAATTTCAAATAGAAGAATGTTTTTTAAAATTATAGTAACTAAGAGCTTTAATAAGTTTAATAATTTGTTGGTAATATATATTTTTACTCATTATCTACACGCCTTATAATATTATTTAATTATCAAAAGCCTTTATTATTTTTAAACACCTTATATTTATTAAATAAAAATAAGAAATATACAAGAAACTAAGATAGACTAGTTTTGAATTAGAATTTTAAGAACCCCAGCTTGTTTAAACAGGAAAAGTTTATTTAATTTAAGAATATATTAAAAATATTAAGAGCTAACAAAAAATAAACCCTTTTAAATAAAAGAAAAAGGAAAAAATTAAGGAAAATTTGTTATACATTTTTTCAGAAATTAAAGAACCAGAAAATTATTTTAAATAGATAATATTTTCAAGAAATATGATATAATATCATTACCCAAATTTATATGAGAATGGTTTAAAATCAAATAATGTAATATATACAATTTAATGATAAAATTATTATAAATTTTATATAATTATATACTTATATTATTTATATATATATAATATTATAATACCCTATAAATTAGTAAATAAAAATTAATTATATTATTGTTAATAATATATTTAGTAAAAATTACCAACATTATATAACTAGAGATATTTTAATTTTTATTAATATATTTATATATTTTTAGTTTTAATTAATATTTTCATTAGTTTTTATTTTTAATTTTTTTATAATATGATTACTTGACCTAGGATCTTAGATTTTTTAAATTATATTAACTATCTTTTTAATCTCTACAAAGAGAAAATAAAAATTTTTATTCATCTTTTGATAAATCTTAAACCTAATTTGTTACTATTTCCTTAAATTTATTTTTAATTTAACAATTTTTAATAAATTTTAATTTAAAAATATAAATGTATAATGAATTTACAACTTTTTCTTTTTTTATGTTATCTTTATTTAATTTATTTTCTTAAAATTCTTTTAGTAATTTTTGGTTTTCAGGACAGTTTTCATCTATTTCCCAAATAATAAAAAAAAGTTTTTTATATTGCCTTATATATGCCACCTATGTAATGTCGATAAATTTATTTTTAATCGTTAAATACCTATTAACATCTCTAAATTTCATTTATGCTAAATCATTTACAATATCAAATTTATCATAGTGGCATAACGCAGTTTACGTTATTTAATTTAGCTAAAAAATTATATTTATAAATTTTATTCAATTTTGAAGTTTTTATAAATATACTAAAATAATAAAAAAATTTTAAAAATTATAAAATATTTTCTTAATTAAAAGACTTACATAAGTCATTAGATCTTCCATTTGATCACATTACCCTCTTAAAGATTTTATACCATGTCGAACTACATTTTCTATATAATTATTTGTGTCAAATCCTAACATTTCTAGCAAAGTAGAAGAAAATTAAGTTTAATCTATTTTAAATTCTCCTTCTTAATTAAGGTGGAAATTACAAGAAAATAAATAGTTATTTTGTTTGCTTAATTAGTCAATCATGTATTAGCCTCCTTCAAATTATTCGTCTAAAGTTGGCTCTATTATTTTAAAACCCCTTTCTTTTATACTATTTTTAATTTGCTGTTTTTTTTCTTTGAATTATTATAATTTTTTTAAAAGATCTTTAGAAACATCTGTGTTAAAACTTTGAAGTCTATTAAGAACATATTCCCTTGATTTTAAAAATAATAGTATCAGGTATATCATTTATATTATATAAAGAAAATAAAAGTATATTTACTTTTTTAATTATATAATTTTATTAAAAATAATTCAAAAAATAAATAAATAGCAAATTAAATTATTGTAACTTATTAAATACAAAAAATATATAAAAGTGTTTGAAACAAATAATTTTACATTGGGGGAGAATTTTAAATTTAGTAATCAGTATAAAAAACTTAATAAACATCTTTATATTTTTAAGCACATAAAACCTTTTTAAAAGTGTTTAACGGTTCACATAAAAAATTTTACTTATCTTAATTACAGCCTGTCTTCAATTAAAGAATTTAGTCAGCAGAGAAAAAATCCTAGAAATAAAAATAAAAAATTTTAAACTTAATTTTAAATTTCAAAAAAATAAAATTAATACATCTTCTAATTTGTAACAGAAATTATCGCCAATAATTTTTTCTGGACAAACCACGTAAATTTTGGCCTACTATCTGTCCTTTCTATTAAAAAACCCTTATAAATAGTCAATTTGTTATTTTTCTTCGTTTTCTGTTTCGTCCTTATAAATTTATTAAAAAATAAACAATATTTCAATTTTTATAATTCTAATTTACTAATTAAATAATTAATAAATTATTTATATTTAATTATATAGTTTTTATCATTAATAAACAAAAAAAATTTGTAAATATTACAATAGTACTCGCTTCTTTTTCATTTAAAGAAGAATTTGAAGGATAATATTTGCATATCTGCTAATTTATGTTCGTAAAAGATTAGTCGTCTGTTTTTTTTATAAAATTAAAACTTTCTTATTTTAAAATTTAAACATGCTATTTTTTACCTTCATATTTTTTAATTTTTTTAGATCTTTTTATTAAGCTCGATTAAGGATGTTTATGTGTTATGATTTAAGATAACTCTTAATAAATCGACCCTATATTTAAATAATAAAATATTTATTTTATTTTTTTAATTAAAAATAAATTTACTCAACTATTTGTTGTCAAATTCAATTGTACAAATTTATTATGTGGTATCATTATTCTTACTCAAATACATTGTTTATTATTTATTTATTTGTTTCTTTTTTTATTTTATTTTTTTTAATTGCCCTTAAAAACTAAAAAAGTTCAGTCTATTTTAATATAAAATAGTCACTAAAAATTTCACTATAATATTAATAAACTAAATTGTATTAAATAAAAATAATAATATTATTTAAAGAATCTTATTACATACTAGAAAATAAACAAGATTTATAATTTTTTATTTATTTAAACAAAATAATTGACTTTATTTTTATTTTTTGTTTTTTTTTTAGAAATAATGTTGATTTTTCGGAATTTATTTATTACTGATTTTTCTAATAATAATTATAATATTAAAATATAAAATTAACCAATAATTAAGATTAATTGATTTTGGTAAGTAAAAATTTCCACTTATTTTTATAATTATATAACTAAAATTTTTGCTTTAATTTATTTTTAATTTTTATTATTTTTATCTATAAAATTTAATAATAAATCATAATAAACTGATTTCACTATAAACTATCAATTTAATAAATTTAGAATTAATATTAATTAATTTCTATTATTTGAGTAATTAAAAAAAAATATAGTTAATGTGAATTAAAGATAGTATATAAATTTTAACATATTACAGATATATTAGATAATTTTTTAATTAAATACATTTATACATATAAAATAGTTTCTATTTTTAAATAGTTTTTGTATCTATAATATAACAAATTTCAATGTTAATTTATTTTTAGGTATTTGTTATTATTCTTACATGATGAAAAGACTTAAGTACTTTAATATTCAACCTTTATTAATAATAGTAGTTTATAAAAATTATAATATATAAATTAAATTCTAGCGATCAACAATAAAAAAAGTATAACAATTAAAGGCTATTATTTTTACTAAATTTAGTAATAAACATATAAATTTTAAATGGATAGTTAATAATAAAATAATCATGATCAATAAGCATAGCTTAAATGTTTTTTTTGCTCACAAAATATAGAAAATTACAAGGATGTTTGTAAAAATATTATTTTCTTATAAATAATAAATTAAATTAACTAAACCATTATTAAAAGAAAAATGCAAAAACTGTGAGGCTTTATTTCATAACCAATGTTAAAAATAGCAAAGGAATATTGTAACTTGTTCCTGTGGAGAATAGTTTAATATAATCAATCATATAAATAGTGAAAAAAATGAAGAATTTAAAGAAGTTAGTTGTCCGAAATGTTTAATTTAAATAACTTAATAAGAATTGAATTAATATACTTTTTGCCCAGAATGTTAAGAAAAGCCTTTTTAGGTTTAGCTGGTTTCAAAAAATAATTTTGTTTCACTACAAATTAAATCTTAAATTTCTAACATCAACAATGAGAAAAGTAATTTTAGTAGATAAGAAACTTAAGAAAAATTATCATAAAGAATAAAAAATATGTAGAATGTGATTAGACCTGAAAATACTTTATAGGAAAGCTAGGAAAATATAAAAAAAATAGATATAAAACAACATTAATAAATATAATAAACTAAATCTGAAACAGAAGCGGAATAAAATGGCATTTGTTAATAACATTCTGACTTTAATAGTGGGAAAATTAGGTTTTTGGAAAATTATTGTATCAATAAAAAATGTGATAAAAAAAGATTGGCTTGTGACAAATGTAATAAATATTAATAATTAATTAAAAAAAAAAAAAATTTTTATTTATATAATAATTTATTATTATATAGGCATTATTTTAGATGATGGAAACCATAAAAATCATAAATTACTTGATTTGGATTAGTTTAAACTAGAATTGAAGAATAAAATAAAAGAAATTGGTTAAATGGAAAAAGATAGAATACCTGTAAGATTTAATTGATTTTTAATAATTTTATTTATATTTATTATATGCCGAATATATAAAAATTATTTTAATAAGTTTTTAATTTCTTAAATTTAAATTATTTAATCAAAAATTGATACAGGTAGAAGAAACAAAAAACATTCTATATGAAAAGGAGATAATAGAATTTAAAAAGGATATTTAATAATAGTATATAACATTATTTGATTAATAAATAGATATTCTTTAAAACTAGTAATAAAAAGTTTATAATTATTTTAGTGATCTACTAAATATGTTTAATGATTAAGCCAATGAATTAAAATTATTAAAAGAATAAATCTTATAAGAAAATTAAAGTGAATTTGAATCTTTATTGTAAAAAGAGGTGAAAATAAGTTTTTTAAAAAAACGAATTTTATAAATATTATTTTATTTTCTATTTTAAGGCATATGAAAAAATTCCACATGAAGTTGAAACTTTTATTAAACAAAATGCGTATTAAATACAAAATAATAATGAAAATTTTCATTAAAAAATTGTAAATTTTTATCATACTCCAACTATTGAGTTTGACCCCTATAGAGTATCTGAAAATTTCGAAGAACAAAATTTGAATAAATTTAATGATTAATTGGTTAAAAAAATAAAATCAACCGATTATTATTTAAAAGAATTTATTAATCAATTATAAAATTATATTTCAGATTAACTATAAAAACTTTTAAAAGAGATTTTAAGCCATAATTAAACTACTATTAAAAGCTATTTGAAAACAGATAATAATAGCTATGATTCCAAACAAAATTATATAAATAAGTAGGAGCTTTAAAGTAATATAGGTTAAAATAAAGTCACACATTTAAGAAACTATTCTTAAAATTTCCCTAGCAAAATTGTTGAGCATGAAGAAAATATTTTATATAATGAATAAATACCGAATTTCGATTAAAATTAAAAAATTGAGTATTTATATTATACAAATTTATAAATATTTTAAATAATAATACTGAAATTAAAATTAATAAAAAAATTATTAATTATTAATAAATAGTGGTGGAAAGGGCAGTTTTTAAGGTATTTATGATAAAAACATGAGGGAAAAAGAACAAAAATAAAGTCATTTAGATTAGTTGGTAGAAATTGAAAAATAAAGAAATTAAAAAAACTATGGTAATATTTTGTCCTAAGTAATAAAATTTCTTGTTTTATAAATTTAAATTTTTTAATTTGAGAAAAAAATGCTAATAATTTTATTAAATAGCCAACTAAAAAATACAATGACAGATTAAATTAAAGTGTATAATAGGATTATTAATAAGTTTATATAAATTTTAATAAAGAAAGCGATTATTTTAGTAATTATACTCCTATAAGTAAAAAAAAATATAATGTTGATCCTGTAAAAATGAACAAAGTTTTCGACACTTTTATTTAAATAGCCAACGAAAAATAAAGCACAATTTAAACTTGTTCAAAATGCGGAGGTGCAAATCACGATTTTAAAAAATGCACTAATTATAAATTTGACCCTAACAATTTATTCAATGAAATAAATACCTAGGCAAGTAAAATTAAAATTAAATTTATAAATTAAAATTTATTATAGTACTTAATATTGAGGTACTTTTTAATAATAATTATTAAATTATTTTAATACTAATTATTAATTTATTTTATTTTATTTAAAGGAAAAAGAGGAAACTATAAATTTTGATTTAAATTTAAGAAAAAAAAATATTTTAATAAAATAATATCAGAACTTATTATGAATTTAATAATTTATACAAAAATATTAAGCTATATATTTTCTTAAATTTGTTGGTTATTATTAATATTTAAAATTTTAAATTATAATGTTTTTTAAAAAAAATTATATTTTTATTATTCTTATATAAACCTTATATTTTTTGGTAAATATTTTATCTATTGAAACAATATTTTTTTTATTTTAAGTAAAAACCTTTAAATATTGACTTTTATTAACTTAATGTTATATAATCAACTTTATATTTTCAAAACAAAAAGAATTAGGTATCATTTAAAATTGAATTATATAAATAAATAAAGCGCATATAGAATTTAAATATATTTAAATTAAAATACATATAATAATTTTATAATTACTTAATATTAAATTTAATAAAATATAATTATTATAATATAGATACGTTTAATGATATATTAGTATTCTATAAATATAAATATTATGGAAAAAAATATAAGATATAATGGTTATTTTGATATAAATTTATGTAAATTAAATTTATTTATTAATTTAATATAAAAAAAATAATTCTTATCGTTTAAAATTACATAAATTCCTGGTTAGCTCATCTTGGTAGAGCATGCGACTTTTAATCGCAGGGCGCTGGGATCGAGGCCCAGGTCGGGAGAAAAAATTGACTTTTTTTTTAAAAAAAAATAAGTAAAAATTACAATTACATTTTTTCAGTTTAATAATAGTGAAATATTAATTAAAATATAAAATAAGTTTTATTATATATTAGGAAAAGTTACTAATAAAACCAGATAAATGTAAATTTAAAAAGTTTGAGGTAACTTATTATAAATAATAAAAATATAAATAAATATTTTTTTTATATATAGTTCCAAAAAAAATGTATTAAAAATATTAATAATTTATTTTTCTTTACAGTAAATTATAATTTTATAAACAAAATAAAATAAAATAAAATTTCAAATTTTAATTACAAATTAAATTAGATTAATTAATAAAAGAATGGGGTGCACTTAAGGAAAGGACGTTAAAGATACTAAAAGCAATAAACTAAGCTAATAAGAAAAAGAAAGGCTAGAAAAAATTGCATCTAGAGTTCCTATTAGGAAAGTTTATAATTTAGTCAGAGTTTTAGGAACTGGTGTAATATAATAATAGTATATGATAATAAAATAAAAATAAAAAAATAGTAAAATTAATTTTTTAAAATATTTGATTAATTATAATTAAAATTTAGGGATTTGGAACTGTAAAACTAGCGAATTTAAGATCAAATCTTGACACATAAGTAACATATAAACTATAAAATTATAATTCTTATCAGTTTTTAAAAATTTGTAGTTTTTTTATTAGAATTAAAATTAAGAAGAAAATATTTAATGAATACTAATTTATATTAAAATTAAAAATAATATATTAGGTTGCAATTAAAATTATAAATATGCATAAAGTGCACAATAAGGCACATATGTTGTTAAGAGAATTAGAGATTTTAAAAACATTAGACCATCCAAATATTATAAAATTTTACGAAGTTTATTAAGATAGAGATTTTTTTTATATTTGTATGGAATATTGTTCAGGAGGCGAACTTTTGGAAAGAATAATGAAAAAAAAAGTTTTAAAAGAAAGAGAAGCCGCGTCAATTATTAGAAAAGTTATTTCTGCAGTTAACCATATGCATAAAAAAGGAATAGTTCACAGAGATTTAAAACCTGAAAATATTTTATTTTCTAGCAATGATCCTAATTCCGAAATTAAAATCATAGATTTTGGCCTTTCTAATAAATTATAAAAAAAATTTGACACTATGGTTGGGACTCCTTATTATGTTGCTCCAGTAAATTTCGTTATTTTTTAAATTTTAGCATTAATTGATTAATAAACTAAATTTTAATTATGTATATGTTTTATAAAAAAATATAATAGGAAATTTTGGCTCAAAAGCCTTACGATTTAGCCTGTGATATGTGGTCAGTTGGAGTAATTTTATATATTTTATTAAGTGGAATCCCTCCTTTCGTTGGAAATAATAGAAACGAAATGTTTTATAAAATCGAGCACTGTTTATATACACTAACTTCTTCCGAATGGACGAGAGTTTCTCCATCTGCAAAAGATTTAATTAAAAAATTATTAGAAAAAAGTACAAAAAATTCATTTATTTTTATAATACTAATTTTTTTAAATTTAAACAAATTTTTAGATCCTAAAAAAAGACTAACAGCGTCTCAAGCTTTGTAACACCCTTGGTTTGAAAATTATGAAAGAGATAGAAGAGTTTCGTTAAATTCTAATGATGATAAAGTGGATGCAAGGATTTTAAATATGTTAAAAAATTTTTAAACTGTCTCCAAATTTAAAAGGGAAGTTATGAAAGTATTTGTCAATTAAATAAATGGAAAAGAAATTTAAATTTTAAAGGAAAATTTTTAAAAAATAGATAAAGATAATACAGGTTTAATAAGACTCGAAGAGTTATAATAAGCACTTGATGAATGTAACTTAAATTTAGCATAAGAAGAAATAAGTAAAATTATGAAGTCAATATCTCCTGAAGTAATAAATAAATAGATTAACAAATAAATATATAATATTTTTTAAATATATTTATAATTGAAAAGAATGACAATGGAGAGTTATCTATAAGATATAGTGAATTTATCGCGGCCACTTTAGATTAAAGAAAATATTTAACTTAAGAAAAAATAAGAGGTTTATTTACATATTTTGATTCAAGTAATTCGGGATACATTAATTTGCACGATATTAAAGAGATATTTAAAAGAAATGGTAGAAATATTGACACAAACGAAATTTAAGAAATGATCAAGGTACAAAATAATTATAATTAAACAAAAATAAAATAATAAAATAAATAATTTAAAGAAAATAATAAAATATAAAATATAAAATAGTATTTAATTAATATATGTATTTATTCTATTATATTTTATTTTTAATGTAATATTTTATTTAAGGAAGTTGACCCTAATAACGACGGAAAAATTAGTTATGATGAATTTTTATAACTTATGTAAGGTGAAATTAATAAATTAGATGTTAATGATCCAAACAATGTAGAATCTGGATATATAAGATGAAAATATTAAATAATAATTAATATTTTATATAAATATTACAAATTTTTAAAAAATTTATGGTATAATATGTATTTCTAATTTTTTACCATAACCAATTATTTTATTTTATCTTTATATCTTTTTATTGTAATATTAAATATATATAAGAAAATTATAATATTTTAAAATATAATTTATAAATTGAATAAAAATTAAAAGTCATGTATAAATATATTATAACAATTCGTAAATATCTAATTTTTAAGTAAATAATTTAAATTTATAAATTAATTAAAATATAATACAATGTATTTTATTTGATTTTCAATCATTAACTTACTATTTTTGTTAATTTTTATCTTATTAAATATCTTATTAATTATCTATTTTTGTATCCTATTATTATTATCTATTTTAATATGTTTAAATATCGACATTATTTTCTTCTTCTTCTATATCATCTTGAAGGCAGCCCATTTTTTATATTAAGGACTAACGAAAAATGTTAAGTTATATTTTTAATTAAGTTTATATCATAAATAAATTTAGGGTAAAAAACATTTTTAATTATATAAAAAACAAAATATTAAAATGTTTTTAAATTAATTATATTTTTTTTAGAAATTTACGTTTGAAAAGGATTTTTGAATAGGGAATTTTGAATTATAAAATTCTAATTTATTCATTTTATCACTATTAAATTATCTTTCTGTTTCTGGGTAACTATTTTATATTTTTTATTCTGTACCTGTTTTAAAATTATTGCTTAATTAAAATACAGACTTTTTATTTTTAGAAATATTATTTTTGCTCTCTTTTTCCTAATAAAATTAATTAAATTGATTTTAAGGAAGTATTTCTTAACTTCTTAGTTAATATTATTAGTATTATGATCTTTATGAGTCAGCTTCACTAGGAATTGCGTGAATTTAAGAAATCTTATTTCTTTTATGCGTTTTTTTGTTTCCACAACTTTATTTATTAAATATAAGATATGATATCATACAAATGGTTGAAATAAAAAATAAAAAATAAAATAACTTATATTTATATTTATACCAAATATCAACGACTGTGTTATTCTATTTTTATCTCATAGGTGATTTGGGTCTTCCCTTTTTATTTGACACTTCAATCTATAATTAATTTCATTATAAAAAACTTCCAATTGTATAAAAATTAATATATTATTATTAAAATTTACCCTTTTGTTAATTATATAATCATATGTTGATAGACCCTTTTATTTTAAATATAAATGAAATCCTAGCAAATTTGCATCAAGAATTAGAAAAATCGCGTTTAAAACTAACAGAATTATATTTATTATTTTCATTGATATAACATATACTTTAGAATTTGTTTCTATAAAAAATCTAGTGTCTAATTATTTGTAATTTTCTGATGAGAATCTACAAGCAACATAAATAGAAAATATTAAATACACAATTAAATTAAAGAACACAAATAATATTAGAATAGCAAATTATCTATAATTTTTAGAACCTATACAATTATTTAGCCACTAAAAAAATTAAAATGTAATTTAATAAATATTTATTATTATTTTTATATAATTTTTATACTATTTTTATATTATTTTTATTTAATTTTTTTAATATTTTTTACTTTACAATGGTGATCAAATCCCTCAACACATCGATCACACTGTTTACAGTGTTTTGAAAATTCTTAACAATGAGTTTAACAAGTATTACAAAAAAAATCATAGTTTTGGGCTGGAAAATAATTTCTAAAAATTTAAAAAATACTTTAAAATTTGTACATTTTTTTAACTATATTATAATTAAGTTTTATTTATAGTTTTTAACCCATTTTTCCTGCATTTTCTTTCATAAATAACAACTTCATCAGTTGGATCTATATATGTACTTTAATAACCATAATAAATTATCAAAGTTACACTTAAATAGTACAATAAACCAGCTAAAATCTAGATAAAATAAAATATTTAAAATAGAAATATATTAACTATATATTTTTTAATAAATCAAAATTTATTTATATAATTAAATTAATATTATTTAAATAATTGGTTTTACTTTTAAAGCATTGGTATTTGAAACTAGTGGCAGAATATAAAAAGTGAAAAATAAAATATCTATTAAGAAAAAAATGTAGCTAGTGATTTGTAAGGTATGAAAATTTCTAGTAAATCCATTTATTTTTAAATATTCTAATTTTTTTGACAGTACTGATATATTTGTGTCACCTGATTATTAAGATTGAGAATCAATAGGTGGTTCAATATTATACTACTAAATTTGATTCATTTTTTTATGGTACTTTTATATATTTCTTTGAGAAAATTTTTGATATGCTTTATTAGTTAAATGAAAAAAGATTATTTTTTTTTATTTAAGGATTATTTTGTTTTATTTAATAATTAATAATAAACTTTACTTCATTAGAAATTGGGAATTATAAAACATGAATTAAACTAATTTAAGGAAAAATACAATATTGCGATAAATACATGATAAAGTTTACTAGATGAGTTTTAACTTATATATATAATAACAATTAATATTTTTTTACATATATTTTGTTAACAAAAAAGATAAATGTTATTATTAGGAAATATAAATCATTTTTTTTCAAATTAAATTTTCCAAACAGCAGCCAGTTTACATTAATTATTTATATTTCTATACTTTTATCCTAATTATTTCAATACATAAACCAGTTTCAAGGTATGGACATCATCACTTTTTGTTCCCTTTTTTACAATTTCTTCCCAAGTTTCCCACTTTTATCTGTCAATTATGTACTGACTAATATCTTCTTTCACTTCTTCAAAGTAATAAGGACCTACATTATCAGTTAATTAAATTTTAGAAGTTAAAATTGGTAATCTTATCGTAACATAATAACATAAAAAAGCTATAAAAAAGTTTTAAATCACATTTTTAACTTGGTTGCCTTTATAATTTTTTAAAAAGACTTATAAACTGTAAAGTCCTGTAATTAAATGTATCATAACTATGTTTAATCTGGGATTGTTTTCGTTTTGCTGTAATAGTTGTACTTTTAAGTAAAAATCAACTAATTTTTCGAATAGTTTTTCAAATTCTTTTTCTGAGATTTAAGTGGTTTTTTTGTACAATTTTTAAAATGCAGGTTAACTGTAAATATTTGTGGGGTTTAAATCTTCAGGATATTTAAATAAGTCTACATTGTTACTAAATTCTTCTAAAATATCTAATATATTTCCCTCTCTTTAAAAAAATAAATAAATTTAAAAATTTTTATTTCAAAGTATTTTCATTATTTTTAATTAAATTTTATGAAAACTTTAGTTAAAAACAATACTATATAATTTATATTTTTTCTATTATTTTATTTGAAATATTACTATGCATCTTGGATATCAGGAAGCGTTAGTTATTTGACGGCAAGATAGGCCAAAGAAGAGATAATTTCTTCTTTATAATTAATTTAAAATGCGTATTATAATCTAATAATAACATGGAAAAGATGAGAACCGATATTTTGGTTGAAATTTTCTAAAGCTAATTAAATTGTACTGTAAATTCCATTTTTATTAGCATAATCTTAAAAAAATTATCTGAATTCGTCGTAGTTAGTTACGCCAGTGTCATTTTGGTACCTTTTTAAATTATTCTCGGTAATTATTACTTTGTGGGAATCTTATTGTCTGATTTCCTTTGTTTTTTTAAGAGATTCGAAATGACTTTCCATTCTTTCTGAGCATGCTCCTAATTGGTACAAAACATTTAAGGACATAGATATGTGGTTTGAAAAATTCCTGTTGTTATAGACGGGGTAGAATAAATTGTTTAGTTCTAGAAGTTCTATTAGTTTCTATTTTTCCCTGGTTGTGGTTAAAGAATCTTTTAAATGTGAAAAATTGAATCTGGCGAATGAAAATAGCGTAAACATTTTTTTTGTTTTTTTTATTTTTTAATATTTTGATTAATTTATTATTGGTTTTTGTTTAATTCTAAGGATCAATATATGTTAACTAAAAAGATACGCATTTTTCATTTTTAATAATGAGAGTTTTTATTGTATACAAGTAAAAATAGTATATAGTAAAATTTTTAAAGAATAGTAATATCAACATAAAATTACGGCTATGAATTAATAGTTACCGTTAATTAATTATTTTTATATAAACTATGGTAATTATTAAAAATAATTTTAGAGAAAATTATAATATTTTTAATTAATCAAAACCTATCAAAAGTTTCTGAAATATATATTCCGGTATTTATAATAGTTCCAATAGAACACCCTAAATAAAAACTTTTTAACACTCCTACTTTAAAGTATCTAGTTAAACTTAATCCACAAAGTCCTCCTAATAACATTAAGTCATCAGCTCTGTTCTACCTTTAAAATTTTTTATAATTTTTATTAAATTTTTTTAAATTTCTATTAAAAAATTTAAAAGTATTAAACAAAATAGCGAAAATTTTAAAATTTAGTTAAAATAATTTAAAATTTAAAAAATTTATTATTACCTAGAGTTTTTGGGAATTCTAAAGGCTCTACTTTGGTTTTTTTCCGTTGTAGCTAAGGGACTAACTTGACACTGAAAAAAACAAAGTGCATTTGAAATTAAAACTCCTGCCACCATACTTATAGGAAGTTTGTTTATAAATTGACTATAAAAATTTGGAAAGCATTTAAGTCCGTAAATTAAAGAAAATACCTATTATTTATTTATAATTTTTAATAAAATTTTTTTAAGTTTAGTTTATAAAAAATTTATTAATTTTTATTTGGAATATTTCCTGTTTACAGTTCCTACTTACATTCCTTTTAATGTACAATGTGCGTATATAATGGGCAAAGGTTTTTCAATTCTTGAAGGATTATAAGAAATTGTCCAGTAATTTAAAACCATGTTTTGAATTTTATTTTATTAGTTAGATTTTTTTATTTAATTATTACTTAAAATATCAATTAATAAAAATAATTGTTTATTAATATAATAAATTTCCTATAATTGAAAAAAAATTCTGATTAAATCTTAATAAATTTTTTTTATTTTTAAATTCTTAATTTGCTAATAATAAAATTTGAACCCTTTTTATTTTATATTTAATGCTTTATTAAAATCATAAAAATTTCTATTACAAAAATTAGTTTTTTTTAACAAACTAAATAAAAAAAGTTTAATTTTTACAATATCAATGATATTTAAAAATCATTTGTAAAAATCAAATTAATATTGTAATTATTTTTAATATTAAAAGCAATAATTAATATATTTTGAAATTTTCATATAAACCTTCTTTTAATTAAATCTCATATGAATAATTATAAACTTTATATTTAACATGATTTTTTATTTATAATAGAAATATAAAATTATATCATGCATATATGTAAAATATTTATTTATTTTATCATTATTACTTAAAGTAAAAGTTTATATATATATAAGTTTTTATGGTATTTTACTTAAATTTATAGATATTACTTTATAAAATATTCTAATTTCAATTAACAGTAGAGTTTTTGGAATTACCTTAATAAAAAATTTTAGTATTAATAATTGGATAAAGGGATTAAATACTTTTTGATTTTCACTCTCGTTCTAGGGAGTTAACTTAGGTATACTCCCCAAACTCGCAAATAAAAAAAAAATTTCCTTGGTTTTTTCAAAGGAGCAAAAAAAAATAAAAAGATTAAATTTTTAAAAATGTATATTTTGTATTTATTTTAAAATCTTATCTATTTTTTTTTATCATAATTTGGGATCAAAAGAATGTTTAATTTTACTTCCGGCCAATCCCGCAAGATGCACTTCTCTTTGTATTTTAATCATTGATTGGATATTTTTCAATAAGTTAAATCAAAATATATAAATTTATAATATAAAGAATAGAATTTGGTTGATTTTTAACTTTTCTACAAAATAAATTTTTATAAATAAATAACGTATAATTTATTTCCAGCGAAAAAGCTAAAAATTAGCTTATAAATTTTATTATTATTATAATAAAATAATAATTTTTAATTACTTTTATTTTTTGTACTTTCAAATTAAAAATTATTAATTTATACCTATTTAATTTATTATTATTATACATATACTATAAATAAAAGTTTAATGGATTTAAAATATACAAATAATTTATATAACTAAAATGTTTACATTATAGTTTTTTGAACTTTATTTGTTTTATACAATTAATATTCATTCAGTTAACATTTTTTGACTAAAAAACATATAAAAATCATTTAATTTTATTATTTTTCAAACTCTATTTTAACCTTGATCAATATTGTATATAACCTAAGATTAGAATAATAATTTTGGGAAGTATTACTTTAATATTGCAAGCTGTAAAAATACAATAAATTAAAAAAGTATCTTATCGTATATATTTAATGTTATTAACACATAATCTTAAAATTACGATTTATAATTCAGTATAAAGGATTTTTTATATTAAAATTGATCATATAAAAAAAAATAATGTACATTTATTCATTATTGTAAAATTAGATTAGGCATCTTCCAATCTTAACTAAATAGGCTAAACAATTTTAAATTAATGCTAGGCATTTTAAATTAATCATTATAATATATACATATATTATTTTTCATACAAAAATATTTTTAGCCAAAAAATTAAGTCTTTATATTAAATATACCATCTATGCATTTAATATATTTTTTTTTATATAATATTGAAAGCTGATTAGAGTCATTTCTGGATTTTAGTGCAAAGTTTCGTTAAATAAAAATATATTGAATTATGTAAATAATATTATAGTTTCTTTTTCTATTATTTTATAAATATATATCAATACATGTTAATTTTTTTTTAAAATAAATATTTTGATTCTAAAATAAATAAACATATAAATTTATAATAAACATTATATATTTATTTTATTTTTTTTGTTAATCTAGAAATTTTTTGATTAGAATAAGTAAG
Organism: Pseudocohnilembus persalinus; assembly: GCA_001447515.1. Lineage (NCBI taxonomy): Eukaryota > Ciliophora > Oligohymenophorea > Philasterida > Pseudocohnilembidae > Pseudocohnilembus > Pseudocohnilembus persalinus. Next base: position 296,859 of record LDAU01000098.1, read on the forward strand.
AAAAAAACAAAGTGTTAAATATCATAAAATTATTCATATGTAATAGTAAATTATTAATGTTAAAACTATATATTAGATCATCTATAATTTTATATATAGTCGATATACAATTAAATTATCTATTTAATTGGAATTAATTAATGATCTAACTTAAAAACTGATTAAAAATTATCATAGTAGAATATATATAATTTAAGAAATTAATTTTTAAAAATGTTAGAAATTAGAATTAGCTTAATTACTGAATTAAAAGTCATTTATTTATTTTTTAAAAAAATATATTCCTTATGCAGTTAGTCCACTTAATTACTTTTTAAATTTAAGTATTATAAAATTATAATCTAATACTTATGTTAAACTAAAAATTATATATATTATAACAATAATTAAACAAAAAATAAAAATCAATAAAAAAAATAAAAAAATAATTTATAAAAAATAAATAAATGTAATTTCATTAAATTTAAAAAATAGCACTGCTACTATTTTTTTTAATTTAATTATCTTATTCATAAGATAATGATGGGTAATTTTTATAATTATCATTTTTATTTTATTATTATTTTTTATAAATTAAATTTTATTAGGGATGTTTATGAATATACCTTTTAAAATTTTACATAATAGATATCGAAAAATTCGAAATAAATAGACTTTAATGTTTGTAAAAATTATTTATATTTAATGCAATTGTATTCTAAAGAAAACCCTGGCGCTGTTTTTTAAAGTTCAAATAGATTTATATCTTGTTCGGCCAAATAAGCTTAGTCGATTGACGGTAAAAAGATTTTTTATTCTGTTTTTTATTTAATAATAATAAAAAAAATAAAAATGCTGAAATATATTTTTTTTAATATAAAAATGGTATTTTTATAATTTAAATTTATGATCATAGGATACTAATGCTGCAATTCATTAGATGACGGTAAGTTCTTTATTTTAGACTGGCCTAATTAATTACATAATCATGAATATGAGTACCTTTATGTACCTACTTTGAAATAAGGAGTTTGTCTTCCAGATTTTTGCTCAGACTAAGAAATAGAAGACTCATTAGATATTATTAATTAAATATTTGTTAACATGTAATTAGATTTCTGGCTTACAAATGGACAATCTGAATTTTAATTACCTGAATAACCTGATAACTCAACTACTAATAGCTCCGCTTAAGCCAATACTAAAGCTGAATCTTATAACATATATTTTGAGTAAATTAAATAGTATTATAATTTTTATTATAAAAATCTCATTATAAAACTATACAATATAAAATTAAAATAAAAATCAGTAAAATATTAATTATATAAATAAATTTATGAATATTTATTTAAAAATATTATAATTAATATATAAATAATTAAAATATTTTCAATCTTTTTTATTTAACTAGAATCGAAGATACAGAAAAAGAAAGAGTTTTTGGGAGGTTCCCAATTTTATTTTTAGTCGCAATTTTTATAATTTTGGCGCCAATTTCTTTATATTTATTGACAAAATGGAAAATAATTTAAAATAAGCAGTTAAAATCCGCCTTCAATTACGACCAGCATACAGTAGAATTTTTCAAGGGAAAATTGGGAAAAAACAATTTAAATGTTTTCAATTTAGTTAGAATTTACGGAGTTATCGCTGTTTTTTTAATACACTCTTACTAAAACCAAGATTTAGCCTCAAATTACCATCAAATAGTATAAAATGCCCATTCTACTAACATTTTAATGGTTTATTTTTTCTTTTAAGCGGTAGATATTTTTCTGTTTATGGGTGGATTTTTTCAAGCTATAAGTTGGGCGAAAAAATCGGCCCTTGAAACCCTCTCAGGCTCTTTTAAAGAGGTCTTTATAGGAATTTATTAAAGATTTTTGAGAGTTTGGCCTATATTCTTCATCATTTTGATTATATATAATTAGATTTATTACCATTTGGGAAGCGGACCAATTTGTAATTTATAAAAAAATAAATCTTTATATTTTTTATAAAAAATTTTAAATATTAAAATATATATATATATTTATTTATTTTTTAAAAATTAAAATATATATATTTATTTATTTTATAAATTTTAAGGGAATTTATAAGAAAATGAGCTAGAAAATTGCGATAGCTATATGTGGGGAAATATGTTTTTTATCGATAATTTGATATCTGTTTTCACCTGGAAATGTTTTGGACATTCCTGGTATATTTCTGTAGACTTTTAGTTATATTCAATTTGTTTAATTGCTTTATGGTTTTATTCTAAAAGTAAGTTTTTAGGAAATTCGATTTTAAGTAATTAAATTAAAATTTAATAAATTTATTAATTTCTTTAATAAAATTTATCGTTTGTAAAAGATCATATTGAATAATTATATTTTATAGGTTTGATGTTATTCGGAAGTTTGTTGTATAATTTAATTTTTAGTTTTGATAATAATATCAGGGCGTTAGATATTTCAGATTTGGCAAAATTCGAATAATTTACTGAAAGTTCTACTTATTATATTGTGGGTATGTATTTTTACAGAAAACCTTGGTCAAGAGCTCCCTTGTTTGTTTCTGGATTATTATTTGGAATATCTTACCAAAATAAAAGTTACTTGTTCTCACAAAATTTATAAAAAAAATTATAAGAAACATATTTAAAGTAATTTTATTTGTTCGCTATAGGATTAATCGTTATTTTCCTTATTTTTTTCCCTTTACCGTTACTTTATGACCCTCAATATTATTCTAACGATATATAAAGTTTATATTTCTTTTTAATGCCTATTCTGACTATTTCTTTGATGGTATATTTAAATAATTTTGAAAATATAAATAGAAAATTTGAATTAATTTATTATTTTTGTTTAATTTAAATTTTCAATAAAAATTATAGATTCATTAATTTATTGATCAATTTTTTATAAAAGCTTTTATTGGTAACCTTGATGATTAGTTAATACAACAAAAACGAATAAGGACTTTTAAATAGAATATGTAATCACAGAATTACAAGTATTTTGGCCAAAATTTCTTTTATTATGTACTTGAGCCATATATTTGTAATAAGATATTTCTTGTACACATAATTAGAACTTTAAGAATGGACTCCGTCTAGAATTTTTGCAAATTTTATACGAAATTTTTTGATTTCTACTATTGTATGTTGCATTTTTCACATTTACTATGAGGTCCCAATTTCTAAGTTAATTGCAAAAAAAAGAACTTAAAAATAAAAAGATGATTAGGTTTCTACGAAATAGTCTAATAATCCCTCTGTTAAACGTGTATTTTTATAAAATGATATTCAGAATGGAGATAGTGTCGTAAAGAAAGTAAATACCGATAAAAATGAAGAATTAGAGCTGAAAAATTTAAATTCAAGTAAAGACAATAAAAACACGAGTAACAATACGTTTAAGAAAAATTTATAATATGTATACTTAAAAAATAAATATTAATTAATTTTTATTATTTAATAGATAATTTGCAAGAGCCTGTTCAAACTCATGAAAGCTAAAATGATTTACAACCTTCTGACTTTTAATTTAAAGAATTAGATAATTCAAATTATTAATTCACGAAATAAAAAGGGTTTAAGTATTTGTTTAATACTTTTATCGTCATCACTTTAATTTTATTCACATATGTATATTTCTAGTATAACGATTTGGTTAATAGCGACGAAAATTTATTAAAAAGTTAACACTGTTCTTTCCTTTGTAAAACTTGTGATTAAAAAGGAAATTGCTTAACTTGTTTGGATGTAATGAAAAAAAAAAATTATGAAATAAGAAAAATATTTTATATTAATTTTGAATTAAATAAAAATATTTTCAATTTTTTAAAAAAGCCCTTCGAAAAATACAGCGATGGATGTTAATATAAAGAGTAAATGCTGGGAGGAGATGGCATTATAGACGACGAAAATAATTCTATTTAATATGATTTAGTGCTTTTTAAAAAAAGTAATGGAAAAAAGCATAATTATCATGGTATTTCTAATTTTCCAATTGACTCATATGATAATAAATTTATGGCTATTTATCACAAATCTGGTATAAAATAACAAAGATGGTTAATAGATTTCAAAAATAAAGACAATTTTTTAGGTTCAGATAACAAATCTAAAGATAATTTGCTGCCTTCTAGTATTTTAACTAAAAAGGGGGGTCTTTTTAGTTTTTTGTAATCTGAAAACTACGCTTTTTATGATTATGAATATTTGAAGTTTATAGATTATAATGAGAGTAATAAATAAAAAAGTTTTTAATTTTTATTTTATTTTTTAATTTAGCAATAATTATAAATTATGTAATTTAAAATTAATATTTATAGAATCTTCTTTGATGATTTAAATAATGTAAAAGTTTAAGAGCGTATTGATAAATAAAGTAATGATAACTCCTAGAGAACTTGTTTTTTATATTGATACATCGGATTTACTAAATTAATTTATAGAAATAGCTGATATAATTACTGATAAAGTTAAAGAATTATTTGAAACTGATCTAATTTCTGTTAAATTTTTAATAGATACTGGGTACAATGATTTTTTGAAATACCCTGAATTTGTTCATATTTTGAATTCTAGCAAAATAAACTATTTCATAGTTTTGCCTTAAATAAATGAAAATGATTTAGAGGAAATGTGTGAAAATGGAAAGGATATAAGAGATATCGATAGACTTTATAATTATTAACAATAGCTAAATTTGTATTCTAAAAAATAGAAATAATAAATTTAAAACATAAAAAGTAAATAAAATTAAGATAGCATTGATATTGTATATGTTCACTCTTGTGCTTTTAAAGAAAATTAGAGTTTTTTAAACGAATAAATAGCATTTTAATAAATAGATGCCGATTTGGTGAGACTTTTATCAGTTTGGAATAATTAGTCTAAGCCTTTGAACGATAAAAAAAAAATTGCATCAAATTTACTGTTTTTAGAACAAAATGAACATTCTTTAAAAGAAAGAGCTGCTAATTTGAATAAAATTTGTAAATTAAAACAGTATAAATACAAAATAAATGCCCTAGGAGAATAAAAGACCTGTTTTTCTGAATTTTTATATGAATATGAAGATTATTACCCTGAACAAGAAGATGAAGATTAAGAGGGAAATAATGAAAATTAAAATGAATAAAAATAGAAATAATATTACCATGATATTGTCTTTGGCGAAGAGTAATTTAATGAAAATCCTGACACTGAGTACCACTATGATGAAATGGTTGAGGTAAATTTTTAAGCACAATTTAAGAAAATTGAGTTAATAATTTTTCAAAACTATGATAAATTAAAATTAGTTTATAATATTTTTTGAGAAATTAGATATTTATTATAAAGCTTTTATTTTATTTTTTTTAAATTTTTAAAATTTTTTAGACATATGGAGCTAAATGCTTAAAAGGAGACGTTCCTTCCGTATAATATAGATATGGTAAATACAAATAAAGATGGATATTATTATTTTAAGGAGCCGGGTAGTTAAGTGACTGGTCTTATGACAAATGTGGTTTTGAAGAAGTGGCATCTTAATAAGCAAATTCCGATAAAGGAGCTGCATACTAATAAAAGAATGCGAATGTTTATGTAAGATAAAAATAAAAATATAAATATAATATTAATTTTGTTTTTTTGAATTCAGAATTTAATTATTTATTTAATTGTATATTTACTATTTAACTTATTCTTTTTATCTAATTTTTAAAAATTATTCAAATAGAATATTTACAGAAGTCCTTTGCTTAACGAGTATAATATGTTATTTATGTATTATTGTGATGGAAGTTTATTCTAGGGAAGTTCTGAAGAACCATATCAGTATTAAAATAAGGACTTGTGGTTCAGAGGAGAAAATAATACAATTGCTTATATTTAGCATGCTATAAAATATCTTGGTCTAGCCGAATCTAGATAAGTAAAAAAATTACCTTTTTTTATCTGCATTTATGTTATTTTTTTATATAATTATAACTATTTAAAAATTTAAATAAAATAAAATTAATTATAAAATTTAATATTTAATATTTAAAATTAAAATATAAATAAAAATAAGATTGTTATTTATGGAACTTCATCTGGAGGAACAGCTGTGACTTTATGGGCCAATTATATTTGGGATGAAGTTAAAAAAATAAACCCTTACGTTGATATTAGAGTAATTGCTGATGCTGGTATGTTTATGGACTACAAAGCTATTGATACTAATAGGTATGTATATAGAGAACAAATTCTATCTGGATTTTACAAGGTTGCTAATAAAAAAACTCCTCCTCCAAATAAGGAATGTGTAGAATATTATTCTAAGTTTGATGAAACTTGGAAATGTTTGTTTGTGGAATATAATATTTAGTTTATCAAACCTGAAATTCCAGTTTTACTGTTCTAATCTGCTTATGATTTCATCAATATTCCTAGAGTTGGAAAAGTATTTTGCGTAAGTTAAAATATAGATTGTGTTATGTAAACAAAATATAAATATTAAGATTTATAAATTTAAAATATCTTATATTTAGGAATTAAGCTCTTATAATAAAATAAAATAAATTCTTAATTTTTATTTTAAATTTAGGTCAAAACTTGGTAAAAAATCAATAAACAAATTTGACTTGGATCTTTGTAACTCACATTAAACGTAATATATTCACTAAATGAGAGACAATATAGTTAGTAAAATAAACTATATGAAATCTATAAGGCCTTCTCTTTCTGCTTGGGTTATAGGATGTTTAACACACGACATTTTACCTTATTCTTTTTCAGATGATTTCTAAGTTCCTCAATATTCAGGAAACACCTCAAAAAAAGTATTATATAATTATTTGACTGTCAAAGATTATTCTTTCTTCGAAGTTGATCCTTAAAGATATCCTAATAATTATATGTGTGCTGGAAAATCTCCTTGATTTCTATGAAAATTTTTATTAAATTTTATAAATTACTATATAATGATAAATTGTTAATTTAAATTTAATTTAAATTTAATTTATTATTTTTTAATTATTGCTCCAACAATGCTGCAACAGAAATTATTTTATAGTTTAATATGAAATTCTTTTATATTTAATCTTTCATTGTAATAAAAAAGTATTTAGAATTTTGATATAAAATATAATAATTTTTTTATTAAATATAAATTTAATTTATAAATCCTAGTATAGTATTTAAGAAAAAATAAAATAATAGAATAATAAAAAATTAATTAAAAAATGGAGATTTAATAATAAAAAAATTCAAACAATAATTTAGATTTAATAAATTTTATAGTAAAAATATTGAAGTCACATCAAGATGGAATTACAATTTAAAATTTAATGAAAATTTTATAAGAAGAAGGTCACGACCAAAAAAATATTAATCAATCTATATAATTTCTTTCTAAAAACAATCATATTTCAATTTAATCAAGCGGAGATCTTTAAATTTTAAAATACTAAAATTAAGAAGACTTATAGTAATTTGACTTAAACAAAATTTATTAAATATTTTAATTAATTTATAAACATTTATTTATTTATAATATATAAAAATATTTAATTATATTAATATATAAATTAGATTAAAATATATATTTTTTTTTTAAGACATTTGAACGAAGCAAGAAATAAACTTTCACAAGACGAATATAAAGTTTATGAGTGTATTTTTAACAGCAAAAAAAAAGGAGTAGATAAAAGAGAAATCGACCATTAAACTGGGATTTTTAGTGGAATTGTAACAAAAGTGTTAAAAAACTTAGAAAAATTAAGCATAATTAAAGGCGTTAAAGGGCTGAAAGCCAGGTCTAAGGGAAAAGTTTACTTAAAATTTGATATTGAAATAGATAATGACATTGAAGGGGCCGCTATTTTTATGAAAGGTATATATTTTATTTTTAAATATTTTAATATATTAATGATTTGTATTTATTTTTTAATTATTATTATTAAATATAAAAAAACTTTATGCAATTTAACAATTTTTAAATTTCTTTTTAAAAATATAAAAGCATTTTATCAAAATATTTTTATAATGGTTTAAATTAAAGTTTTAGTATTAAATTCATTTATCATTTATATATATACTCATTTTTTTCAATATATTACTATAAAGTATATTTTTTTAAAAATTTTAGAGGGTAAAATTGATGATGATTTAATTAAAAAATACACATCTTAAATTATCGAAGAAATAGAAAATAATAGTAAAGTTTCACTAGATAAACTAACTTCATGTCTAAGGGTAATAGATTCTAATTTGGACACAAGTGCGGTATAAAGACTGGTAAATTTACTAATTTTTGACGATGTAGTTGAAGAAATAAAGTCAGATATCGGAGGGTAAAATTCAAATCATTGTTTAAATAAAATCATATAATAAAATAAATATAAATATTTTAATTTCAATAATTATGTTAATAAATTTTATATATTAAGTCAATCTATGTACTAATTGTGTAATTGGGTAAATGTCAAAAATAGAAACTTGGACCCTCCTCCTCTTACTAAAACTCCTTGTGGTCACTGTACTTTAATATATGAGTGTAGACCAGGGGGAATAATTTCTCCTGAAAACTGTGTTTATTTTGAAAATTTTGCAGATTGGTGAAAAATATAGTTAAATTGATTTTAATTAAATTAAAAAAAAATGTTTATACAAAAATTTATTGAGGTATTAAAAAATTAATAAAATTAATTATTTTATTTTGAAATACTAATTTATAATGTATTTATTATTGATTAAATATATAAATTTATATTAAATTATTATAGTTTATATAAGTTGGTTTTTAGTATAGTTTAATATAATTATACTAATTTATGTAAACATCATAAATTATTTATATTTATATATTTTTTAATTTTATTTTTTCGAAAATAAAAATTTTTATTAAGAATAAATTTTAAATTGATGATCATAAAAAATAAGGATGAATAAAATGGTATTATCATTAAAAATTTTTAATTAAGTAAAAATTATCACTCAATTTAAAATTAAAAATTCTATTAGAATTAATTTTATGATTAATTAAAAATAAACGCGATTTAAATAATTATATAATACTTATAAATAATTTTTCATAAAAAAAAATACTTATTATAGGATACTTTAAAAATATTTAAAACATATTTATGCTATTTTAGATTTAAACTTTACATAAAAAAAGTATATAAATAAATTTAATGGTAAAATTAATTATATCACATATTTTTTCTTTATTAAAATTTAGTTGTATATTCTAAGTTTCAGTAAATTTAATTCAAGTAAAATGAAAATGAAATATTTATACTCGATAATAAAAATAAAATTAATGTTTTTTTTTTTCATACAGTGCTACTATATACTATAAAAACTAATTATATAAGTTTGGATAGTATAAGTTTTATAAACATTAATAAACATTAATAAAATTTGAATAAAAGTTAAAAATATTAAATTAATATAAAAAATTGAATAATTTTTATTATTATTTAGTAATTATATATAAATATATAAAAATAATATAAAATTTCTATCAAATTAATACTTTTGTAAAATAACTTTAAAAAATTCAAAATCTAGTTACATAAATTCCTTACTTCATTTTTTGTAAGCCTACAAAAATTTTTTCTAAAATTTTTTATGGATAACCATATGGTTCCATTTTTATAAGCTCGTATGAATTTCCACTACTTTCATTTATTTTAATTTTTTCAGTAATTTAATTATTTTTATCTTTATTATTATTACAACTGATTTAATTGATTTATTATGAATTTTAATTATTTTTAATATATTTTTGGTCTGTCTATGTTGTTTTATATTTGTTATTTTTCAATTATAATTCAGGATCATTAAATAAAGATATATTTTCTTAAGCAAAATTATTATTTTAATTTGTCTATCCAATTTCAGTTTTTTAAAACTATTTTAAAACCAATTCGAAATATTAAGTCAATTTAGCTTTTATAACATTTATTGCTTGATATTATTTGTTTTAAAATAAAGAACCAAATACTTAATTGTGTAGCATTTTATCTTCATTACTAAATTGTTAAATTATGCATAAATCTAAAAATTAGCTAATTATTCTATAGTGCTTTATGGAATATTATTAATAGCTTTTAGAATTTTTTAATTCTAAAAGTATGTTTATTAAAAAAACTGTCTTATTTTATATATTATTATTATTTTACTGATATTTTTGTTTATGATTAAAAATTTTACAACTATTTTATTGATTAACGTTAAATATATTAATATCTATTTCTTTAAAAGAATAACTTTTGATTATTTCTAAGATTGTTTTACTAAAAATTTTTGAATTTTGACATTTATTTTTTTAACTTTCCGCTTTATATTTTTTATTTTTTTGAATATCACATATAGTATTTAATTAAATTAAATTTTCATTTTATTATTTATCATAAATAACTTAGCTTTGCGTTTTTTTGTTTAAATATCTCACACCACAATTTTAATCTAATTTATTTCTGGTAAAAACCCCATTTTAAATATGTTTTTAAGATTTCATATGTTTTAAATCATTTTATATACATAAAGTAGAATTTTATCTATCGATTTATTATTTTTTAGAAATTTTAGCATCATTTTAAAACTCACATGGTAAAAATAGAGAGCTACTATTATTTTAACTTTCATAATCAGTACTTATTTCAAACAAAGACTTTAAGCTTTGATAATCATTTTCATTTTTCGAAATCGCTTTGTAACTACAAATTTAATCTATTTTAAATAAAGGATTATTTATTTAAAATTATTTTCCAGTTGTGGATATTATTTACATTAAATTAAATATTTTTTTTATAAATTTTTTAAAATTTTATAATTAATTATATTATATTTTTATTTGCAAATCAAAATTTGAAGCTTTAATTTTTTTTTTAGGCCTTGCCTATATTATGACTAAATTAAATAGAAATTTAATCAAAACCATATTTTTAATTTAAATTGAAATTTTTGCTATCAAATGTAATAATTTTGGTTATACTAAAGTATTAATCTATAAGATTTATTTTAGAAGTTTAATTTTTTCACAAAAATAATAAATAATTTATTTTAGCATTAATATATCAGTGATATTTAATTGATTTTAAATTATTTTTTTGAAATATAAAATTACAAAAAATGATAAATTTTATTTTGTTTAAAAATATTTTTATATAAAAATTGAAAATATAAATTGATCATATCTTATTTTTACAAGTTATGAGTAAAAGAATATATAATTTAATTATATTTAATAGATCTATAAATATATTTTAAATAAAAAATAGAGTAATTTTAAATTTTAATTATTTATAATTATTGCTTTGAATTTTAATAAAATTCTAACTTAGATAAATATATTTCTATTTTTTAATATCTGTAATATTTAATTTTTAATTTTAGAAAACTTATATCTTTAAAGAACCTTCTATATTTGACTTTCTTATTTATTTATATATCTAAATTATAAATGTGTTTTTATTGGATATTTAAGATATCATTTTTGATGTGAATGAATTTTGCATTTTAAACAAATATAATAGTTAAATTTATATCTAAAAAATTTATGGATAATTTTACGAATAACAAATATAAATATTCAGTAAAATTAAAATACAATATAATTGATTTGATTTTAAAATAATGTATAAATTTATTTTATGGGTTTTCTTCATTAAAAATTAAAATCATAGTGTATAATAAATTATAAATACTGATTATAAATACTGATTATAAATATATATAACAAACAGTTAATAAAGTGAAAAAAGAATTTAAAAAATTTTTAATCCATTTTATAATTTAATAGTTATTTTATAAATAGAAATTTATTATTTTAATTTAAAAATATTATAAATTAAAAATTTTCTTAATTTTTGTCTAAAAAGTTTATAAGTAGTTGAATTATATTTTTAATCAATATGAATTTTTTTCAGTATTTGGTTTCAAAAAATAGCTTAATTAAACATATATTAATATATTTTCGTAAAACTCTTAATTATTTAATATATTATTCAATTAGCAAAATATTAATTAGCTAAAAATCCTTTTAGTAAATTAGCTAATAAATTTCAAAAAAAAAAAATTGATAGTAAAAATTTTACAAATAAAATATAAATCATTAATTATAAAAAGTATTTTTAAACAAAAAATCAATAAAAGCAATAAAATCTAATATAAAACACATTCCTATTAATTTTAAAAATTTTATAAAAATTAATATTTGAATTATTAAAAGTTAAATTATATTATGTTTACAAATATAGAAATTCAATTATTATAAAATATAAATAAAAATAAAATTTTACTTTATTTTTAAATTTTGAAAAAATTTTCAACTTATTTAAAGCCATCTATATTTTATATTTAACGTTATTATAATATTTTAATATGTAGATCCCATTAATTTCAGTAAATAAATTTAAATATCTATTTATTAAAAACGCAAATTAAACATTCTGATAAAATAAGATAGATATATTAATTTGATTATATATATATATTTAATGCTAATAATAATTTTTTAAAACATAAGATTGCTAAAATAAATATTAGAATGGACATATATGATTGATTAATTAATTAATAAATTTAATTTTTTATGTTTATAATAAATTTTAAGAGAGTAAAAATATTTAAATAAAAGTATTATTTAATAAATTAATCAATATTTAAAATTTCCCTCTAATTATACAGATCCTTCAAGTTATGTAAAGTTAGAAGATGTGCTGTTTTTATACTAACTTTTTATAACAGTTTATAATATTAATTCTGACTCATTTTTATATGAGTAATTTTTAAAAACTTAAACTGTTTTATCGTCAAAGGAGACGACTACAAAATTATTATCTTAAGAATATGTTATACAATTAACTTAGCCATTAGAAAGAGTTTGTATTTTATTATAAACCTTTTTAAAATAAAGTTTTCATTTTAATTAGTTAATCAATAAATTAAAATAATAATTTTAGAATTTATTTGATTTATTTACATTTGTTTCTTACTCGCTATTTTTTTATCTGTATAAATCAAAAAATCTATATTAAGCGATTATTCCCTTATCGCATCCTCCACTTAAAATAAATTTATCATCAAAAGCTAGAGAAATAGATAAAATAGCTTCTTTATGTACTCCACTAAGAGTTTAATGTATCTAAAAATTTATAAAAAATTAACCATGTTATTTATATATTTATTAATTAAATAAAATTAAAATTTAAGAAAAACGATGAAATTTTTAAATTTTTAAAAATCAAGATTAAATAACTACGAAATGAAAATAAGAAGCGTTTAAAATTGATAATTAATTGATAAATAATAAATAATAATTAAATTTACTTGAAATTCTTAGCTTTTAGAATTGAATATGTCGATTACATTCCAGATTCTCACTGTTTAATCAAAAGAGGCACTTACAAGTAAATTTCCATTTTTACTAAATTAAACAGCTGTGACAGTGGATCTGTGCCCTTTTAACTCAAATTTGAATTTGTTTTATTTTTTAGAAGAAATCATATTTTATTATTAAATTTAATTTTCTAATGGCAATTCCCAAATTTTAAGTTCAGATTCTTAATATCCACCGCCAGTAACAAAATATTTATCAAAGGGATAAACGTCTAAAGTTTTTATTTCTCCTCTGAAATTGTTAATTGATTAAACCAGTCGGTTTTACTTTAATATTTTTAATAAAATTTTAGTTTCAAAAAAATTTAAATTTAATTTTTATAATTATTTTTACCTGGCTAATTTTTAAGGGAATAAATTAGTCCAAGTTATCATAGTCTTTCTAAATGGCTTCAAAATTCCAAACTTATACAATTTTATTTTCAAATGCAATGATCAAAAACTTTTGATTAATTGTGAATTTAAACGTGTTAACTTTACCTTGCTTGCATTCAAGTTCTAAATATTTGGACTAAAAAAATTATCAATTTAATATTTGAATAAAAAAATTTTATTTTAATTTTAAACTTAATTTTTAATTATATTTAATTTCAGTTTGAAATTCAATTTTTAATTATAATATATTTTATTTTAATTTTTAAATTTTTTACTTGTCTTCCTTCGACAACCAAGTCATTTATGTTATAGATTTTAATATTTTAGTTTCTTGAAATTTTGAAGGGGGCGAAATCGAAGGCCAAAAATTTGGAATCATTTGTGCAATCTACTCTCGAAATAGCTAATTATCCTGGAAGAGATATAAATTAAGAAATAACAGTCATATCATGGATTTTTAACAAACCTAATCCCGGATATGTAATAATTAAATACTGAGAATCTGGAGTTACTAAAACTTGGTCTGCATTTTCGTTTTCGCCAATTTCAATGTTTACATCTGCTTTATGGAAATAAATGTCTTGTAAATTGTCTTAATATCCGTTTTTATCTTAATTATTTTTTTATTAATTGGAAATTACCATATTTTGGATTTTTTGCTGCTGTTAGAAACTGTTGTTCATGCTGTTTTGACTTAGAGATTAAATGTGCTCTTTTTAAACATTTGACATTTTGAAATTCGCTAGATCTACAAAAGCGTCGTTTAAACAGACGTTATTTAAATTTGATTTTGAAAAATTTGTCAAAGATAGCTAAGCTCCTTGTAAACTTGCGCCTTATATATTGACTGAGTTGAAATTTTAAGCTGAAAGTGGGAAATTTATTTAATTAAGAATAGTTATTGATTGGGCTGCTGCTTTTTAGAGTTCATTATCGCTAAAAAACTTCGACAATTTTACTATATTTAAAAGAAGTTTTTCAAATTAAACGTCTTAAAAGGATTTTTCCCCTATGAAGTTAAATATGTCTAGGTTTAAAAAATAAAAAAATATTAATGGAAAATATTTTGTGTAAAATAATAAATAATAACTTATTTTTTATATAGTACCCATATTAAGAGGTTCAACCTTGATGTCAATTTTGGAAAAGATATTTTAAATATTTCCAATTTCATCTAGCACTTTGTTTATATTTATATCTTCTTCGTATTTAGAATAAAAATCTTACACCTCTTTTTTGTGATCTCTGTGGAAATCTTAGATTATTTTATCTAATTTTTAAATAAACTCTTTTTTGTTTTGTCCTTAAATTGGTTCAAGCTCATAGAGTTCAATTATAGAGCAAATAAAGTTTAAAATTTTAATTTAAGAAAGTTTTTCATATAAATTTTCGGAAACAAAAAAATCTTAAAAAACTTTGTGGGAAAAACTAAAATGATTATTAACTATTTTGAAAGGACAAATTTCTCTTATATATTTATCTTATTAGGTTAATTTTTCGGGGAAAAAGGGCTAAAATTCTCCATTTGGCAATATCCAAGTTCCCAGCTTTTAAGTTTGTTTTTGGTCTGTAATCTTTACCCTCTTTTTTAAAATAGAATAAACATAAATGCATAAAATAAATAAAATATTTTTGAAAATATTATTTAAGAAATAAAATATAATGATTTTTTAATATAAAAATAAATTATAAATATAACTTGAAATATTGATTTTTAATTATAATGTTTACAGTAACTCCTAATTTACAGAATTATTGAGCTAATTGTATAGAATAAGCTTTTGATTTTTGCCTGAGTTCTGATTATTATTAAGCACTTAAATTTGGAATTTTTTGGATATTATTTTCTCTTTATTGATTTAAATATGCTTCAATAATATTATATTTTTTAAAAGTGAATGATTAAAAGGTATCATTAGCAATCATTTTAAAAGCAAATTTAATTTTATAATTCATATATTTAATAAGCAAATTGCTTTCTGTTGGTTTAAGATCTCTTATAAAACTCCCATCGCTGTTTAGTTTATTTGATAAATCAGAACCTATGTGTTTTTTACTGTCAATATTGCTTTTACTAGAAATGTACTTAGAATTTTTTGTGGAATAAAGGCTGGTTAAAAATTAAAGAAATATTTAAAATTAAAAATTAAAAATTAAAGACATATTTAAAAGTAAAATTAAAAATTAAAGAAAATTAACAAAATTTATGATTTATATGCTTAAATGTATTAAGTTACTCGCTTTCTTGATCTTTAATTTTGAATAAAAATCTTAGCTGTTCTATTTAATTATTAAGATAATTTTTCAATAATTCGTAGACATCTATATCTTATTATTTTTATTGGCTTTCCCTTGAAAATTTACCTTAACTTATAACAATTTCTAAACATTTAATTAACTATTATTCTGAAAATTCTTACTAATTGTTTTGACTGATTTTTTTAAATTACTCTAAAACCAAATTCCATAGAATAGAAATTTACTCAGAGGTAATTTTTCTTATTAAAGTCTGTTCTTAAAAAGGTAACATAGTTTGCCTAAATTCCATTATTCTTTCCCATTTTTAGGGAGAAATTTACTAAATTACTGAATCTTGATAATAATCAACAATTGCCCTATATTGCTACAGATTTTATAAAACTTTATCTTAAATTGTTAAAAAAAAATTCATTTTCATACTTTCAGGACTCATATTTGTTTATTTTTTAACAAAATTTAAAGAAATTTAATCCAAATTTTATAAACACATTTCTAAAAAGTGATAAGTTTGAATTTTTTATCTTATTCCCGAAATTAAATTCAATTTATTTTCAATATTTTCAAAACTGATTATTTCCTTTAAATAGATATGAAAAATATTATTTTTATATAATATATATAAATATAAAATAAAATAAAATATGATAAAAATATGTACATTTTTTATTTTTTTATGTTAGTTTTTATTAATTTTATTTATAAATAATACCTATAAATCTTTTTTAAGCCTTAGAATAAATCTATCTTATGGATGAATATCTGTTAGTAATTTGGAACTTTGAATATTTGTAATTACTTATTCTATTATATATTTTATAGATTGATCACTTAACAATTTATTATTGGAAGGTCTGTCTGGATTTCTTTGAAATTCTTGATATTATATGTCTTTTTTAATTTTAATTTACAAATTTTTCCAAAATGAGTTAAATTCTTTTATAATTTTAAAAATATTTTTAGGATTTTTGACTAATGACCTATACAAATTAGCAATTTTTTGTTTTACTTGGAAAAGTAAGTAAGTTTAAATATATTAATTAATATCATGCTCATCTAATTTTTGGACTTTTAGCTCTTTAAAGTTTTTAATATTTTAATTAAAATTTTAGTGGGTAGGAATGAAGTAATTTTTTTAATAATCTCCGCCCACTAAACTTTAAGTTCTTACAAAGTATATGATTTTTGGGAAATTATGGTTCATAATATTTTCTTATTCATCATCTTTTAAAAAAAAATTATTAAGTTAATTATATATTAAAATATATTAAAATTATTACTTTAGTTGATGTTTTGCTACAATTATTAAAGAGCCTGTTATCCTTAATATAAACTTTACTAGTTTTATTTATTTTATTCTTAATCTTTAGGAATTTCATTTTATTGTCTCCATTCGTCCAATTTATGCATTTAAAAAAAGTTTTTTTTATTTAAATTTTCTCCCATTTCTGACAATCCGTCAATGATAAATACAACTTAATAAGCTCCATTTTAAACATCTTTTTTAAATTTTTATACTTCTTCGTCTGAAAAATTATATTACTAAGGATCTTTTAAAGCTTATTCTACAATATTATTATAGGGATCGTCTAGAGTATTTAAATTAATTAAAATAGGAATAATTACAAAATTATAGTAAACGTCATAAAGTTCATGCAAAATTTGAAATTAATCTTATTTTTTCCAAATATAATTGAATAATTTTTAGGCTTATAATGACTTTCCGCAACCTGAAGGACCATGAACTAATAAACTATTTTTATTGAACATTTATTTAGAATTTACCTATTAAAATAAAAATAAATATGAAAATATAAATACAATATAAAATTTAATTTTGATTTTAAAATTAATAAAGAAAATAAAAATTAATGCAAAAAAAATTTTTTATATTAATTTTTAGATTACAAGTTCAATTTTTTGTTGGCCCTGATTTTCTTACCAACCTATAAAAAATTTGATGGGTTTTCTATGTTAAAGACTTTCGTTCATATTTTAGTGAATTTACTAAAAATTTGTTAAGTTATTAAAAATTATTCTATTATCTTCTGCTAGGAAATCCACTCTGAGGACGTCTCCTTTATTTATCCTATCAATTTCACGTTTCTAGCTATGTTTTTTTTTCTTAAATTTTGGCTGGAATTAACTTGTGAATTGCCTTTTAATTCTTCTTCATAGTCGTTATTAGAAGAACTTGCTTATATATAGTTTAATTTATCTAGAGATAAATTTACTGCGCTTAAAAATTGATTTTCACCACTTAATTAGTCAGCATTTGCAAACCTTAATAATTTTTGGTAATTAATATATAAAAATTTATAGATTTTATTTTTAACTATTTAACTTTATTTATATTATATTTGTAATTTACCCAATTACAAATAAATCTTCCATATTTATCTATTCTTAAACAATCAAATTAATTTAATAAGATTTATCTCCATGTAGTGGAAGGTATGATTATCTTATCTATATATAAATAAATTTAATTTATTTTGTTAAATTGCTTTATTTTTTATATTATTTTTGGATTACTTAAAACTGCTCTTCAATATTATATAGTGTGAATTTTTTTTTAACAATTTAATCGTCCAATTAAACATTTCCCTAAATAAAAAAAAGTAATTAAGCTATAATAACAATAAATAATTGTTATTTAAAATTATTAATGTTATTTCACTTCTTCGAGTCCCAACAAGAAAAGTTAAAGTTCATTTTCTAAATTATGTTGATTTGGTTTACTAATTTCTTGGTGTCTTCCCATTTTTTACAGAAAATAGTCGACATCATCTTTTTTTAATCTGTATTCGCTGCTTAATTACATTTTAACTAAATTTTTATTATCATAATGTCTAAAAGATCCCCTAATTTGGCTACCCCTCATAGAAGAAACCAACATGGTTTTAGAATTCCTATAATGAATTCTATTAGCATAAACCGGCAATTCGAAAGAATAAGCCTTATTTAAAGCATAATTGCTTAAAACATTTTCTTTTATATGACAAAATCTGATTTCAAGTCCTTAGTTTCCCAAATCTTCATATTGAATAAATGTATTTGCATCTCTTTTTAAAAGGTGTTTCATTTAAATTTTGTCGAAAATTTGAATTATTTTAGATTATTTAGTATTTTATTGCTTTAATTTAGAAATTTCTTCTTATATTTGCTCTTTGTCTGTTATTTGCTCATATTTTTCATAGTTATTGAATTGTTCTTCTATGTCTACTTCAGGTTAGAAATTATTTGAACATGAACACTGGTTTCCTCCTCCTAAAAGAGCAGGTTTCTGATGGAAAACTAAAATTTCGTTACTTAAAGTAAAAGATATTCCACTATTTTTAAAAATAAAAATAAATTTATTAAATTCTATAAAAAAAATATAATTTTTATAAAATGAATAAATAAATTAAATTTAGTTAAAATTTTTTTAATTGATTAAGTATTATTTAAATTCAATTGTATTTTATAAATTTTAATGTTTTTAAAGATTAATATGTGAGGTCATAAAGTCTTTTTACTTTTTTTTTAAGGTTTCATTATAGCTAATACGTTAATTTTATCGGTTTTTCAAAATTTTTAAAATTTTTCTTTGAATTTCATTAGATTAGTATTTTACTGAATCAAAATTGACTTCTTTATAAGTGAACTAATTTTTTATTTGAATTTTAATGGTTTTATTTGTATTTACTTATAGCTAAATTAGTAAATCTTTCATTTAGGTGTTTATTTTAAATTTTTAATTGATTTTTATTTTTTCAAAGTTTATTGTTTAATTTATTTTAATTTAATTTTCAAGTAAAAATAAAATGAAAGGTACTTTTATTTCTTGATTTATTAAACTATAATTTTTTCTTTTTTTTATTTGTAGTGCTTTTATTTTTATTTAAATAAATATTAAAATTTTCCTATTAACAATATAGATATTATAAAATTCCAATAATACATAGAAACTTATAACAGTATGTAAATTTGAATATTTTTTAGTAGGAATATATTAAATTTAGTTAAAATATAAGGGAAAAAATATAAATCTAAATTATAAATTAACTGAAATTTTTAAAATTGTGAACTATCTTAATATTTTTTAACTATTTAATATTTTGATGTTGCATGTATTATTTATTTTAGTATTTTTATAATTTCCCTTATATATTTAATATAAAATATAAAATATAAAATATGTGCTTTATTCTAAAAAAATTATATTTATATACAATATAATATCTTTATTAAAAATATTACAAGTTATAAATCAAATAAAAAAACATTTTGTAATTAATCTTTAAAATTTTCCAATAAAACTTAAATT
Source organism: Pseudocohnilembus persalinus (assembly GCA_001447515.1). Taxonomy (NCBI): domain Eukaryota; phylum Ciliophora; class Oligohymenophorea; order Philasterida; family Pseudocohnilembidae; genus Pseudocohnilembus; species Pseudocohnilembus persalinus. The sequence continues at coordinate 317,150 of LDAU01000098.1, forward strand.
TATTTTTTAAATCAATAGCTTATTGAACCAATATTAATTATTTTAAAGATTTAGCAATTATATTTTCATCAAGAAATACATTTTATATTTATAGTTTTAAATTTGTTTATATTTTTTATAAAGTTAAGAATTAATAAGTTTATTTCAAATAAGCGCAAAAAATCAACTATTAAAATTAAAATATAGTTAACCATCGATAATTAACTTGAATTTATATTAAAATTCCCATAAACTATAATAAAATTTAATTTTATTACATTATTGTTAAAATCTACTTAAAATAAAATTTAATAACCTTGAATTTTATAAAATAAATTTAACTTTAATTTTATATATCTTTTTTTATTATAATTATGTTATAATAATATATCTTTATAACAAATTCTTTTTAGTTTTATATAATAAAATTAAGCAGTATAAATCTAATATATATTTTTCTGGCAAAATAAAATATTTATTTTTTATCTAATATGAAGATCTTATTTTATATATGAATTAATTATAATTTAAGGATAATTAATTTATCACAAAAATACGATTACTAGAAATAGATCCATTTATATTACAATTATTAAAAATATAATATAAAAAAAAATTATATATATTTTATAGAAGTTTTATTATATTTAAAATTAATCAATATAAAATTTATTTAAATTTACTTATATTTATATTATATGAGATAAAAACTGTATGACACTATTTATTAATAATTATATCAATCAATTTTGACTTTAATAATGTATTTTTATAGCTTAAACAAATGATTTGTAGAAATTATATATATTTTATAGGCTCTGAATATATTTTATTTTAAGTTTTTAACATTTATAATTAAACGTATAATTATTTATATATTATAATTTTAGGTTAATGTAAGAATAGAATAATGTAAATATTTATAATTTTATATTGAATAAAGCAAATTATAGTTTGATAATTAATATAAATTATGACTAAAACGAAAATAAATTTTTATATATATATAAAATTACTTTTAAATCATTAAAGAAAATTATAATTTTATGTTAATAATTCTTAATTAGTATTATTTTTAGTGGTAAATTATTTTTATAATCTTTATTTAAGTTTTTATTATTTGATTTTAATAATTAATTATTAATTATAATAAATTTTCTTAATTTTTCAAGTATTTAATTAAGTTTTATGTGATTAATTTGTTATTTTATTTTTATATTATTTATCTCATTATAATTTATTATTTATAAGTTTTTTATTATTGTCTTTTTAATTAGAGTAAAACATATAATTATTTTCTTATTGGTCCAAATCATTATCAGTAATATGTGTTGCGGTTTTTTATTTAGGTAAACTTTTGAATTTTGGTTTTATATACTTATTATTATCATCATCGTGAAGTGTATTTAATAAATTATTTTTATTTTATTAAAACTAAAATAAAGGCGATTTTTTTATTTTTTTAGGCTAGCTAGATTCCAAATTTAAGTCTAAGTTGAGTGTTTAAGCTATACTTTAAATATTTATGTTACTTTTTGGATTTGATACTTCCATTTTTATATTCTCTGAATTTAGCAAGTCTTAGTATTCTTTAATTTGGAATTTTTTCTTTCTAACATACAAATTTTATTGGTAAAGGCAAACGCTATTTCGATTTCTGTATTTCTAACTTGAATTTGTGGTCTTCAAATTAGATTCTTTATTTTAAATATTATTTTTTGTTAAACTTTCTCCGTTTTAAGTATTCTAAGGTTATTCAAATTTTTTATCCTATTTTCCAGATTTTGAATTATAGCAACCCATTTTTATTATTTAAATTGTTTGTTATTTTTAATTTTTAGTTTTTTTTATTGTTTTTTTTATTTTTATTAATTAATTTTTGATAAATTATGTTAGTTTTATTAAATATAAATTATAATTTATTATAATGTGAAACAAGTTTTTTGGAATATTAATTTGGGCTTATTAAAAGGATTAATAAATTCTTTTCTCCCTTTCCTATTATTTTATTTACATTTATTAATTTTCATTTAATAAAAATTATTTTACTCGAATATCGAATATTCACTATAATAATGATAACTTTAATCGAATAAATTGTTCATTAAAACTAAATAGTTCGAAAAAATTAAAATTTTTATAATTAATCTTCTTTAAACTTTAAATATGTTTAAAAAAAGTAATTATATTATTTTATAAAAGTACGCAAATTAGCTGTAATTTTTAAAACTAAATATAATTTTCCTTATCACTTATTTTAAATAAGCACTATAAAGTACGAATTTACTATTTTTTATTAATTTTACCAAAATTAAAACACCTTATAATGCTAAATAAAAAAAAACATTTTATTTTTATTTAAGCAATAGTAATAGTTATTATTGGCTTCGAAAAAAAATTTACTTTGGATATAAATCAAATAAAATCTTATATTATTTTTATATTATAGCATAATATATAAATGCCAAATATCTGGCCAGATTTATATATATTTAAAAAATAATTATCATTTATAAAATTCAATAAAAGTTGAATTAATTTTGTTAATTTTAAACATAATTTTTGAAAGTTCTATTTGTCTTTACTGCAATTTTTGCTTTTTCAAGAATTAGAGAAATTAGAAAACTAGTTATTGAACATTATAAAATTAGACTAGTATAGATACGAATAATTTAATATTTAATCAGAATCTTAAATTCTCTTTAGTTATTAATTCAAACCTTGTTTTTAAACATCATATATTTTTATTTTTTCTTATTTTTAAAAACATATACTATATATGAAAATTTGATAAGATTGTTAATTGTACAAATATATTATTGTTATGATGTGCCATGCTTGAATATATTTTTTTATAACCTCTCAATTATCTAAGATATACTTGTAATCCATTTAGAAATCATAAAAATTAACTTTCTCCTTTGTATTTTATAGCAAAAAAATTCTGATCTAGTGCAAAATTAATTAGTAAAAGCATTTTTAAAAAAGAAAAATGGCTATAAAATAATTTATATGGTAAATTACGTTTTTTGTAATGAACATGTCAATTAAATTAGATTAAAAAATAGTTTTCCATGACTTATGTTTATTTATCTTTAAACTCTTTTCAAATTTAGACCATTTTTAATAATATACATTGGTTCTGATATATTCTTATAAAGTATTTATATTAAATTAATAAAACTATTTAATTTAAAAAAAAAATATTTATAAATAAAATAATAAAGTTAAACTATTAATAATACGAAAAAATGATCCTAAAGAGTTTTTTATTGTTTAATAACATAGGAAATAAATAAGCAAAAACTTTACTTTCTTATAATACCTAATAATAATAGTATAAAAAATATTAACCAAATTAATATATTAGTTAGATAAATTATCTACCTGTTTATAATTTCTAAATCTACAATTAAAATTAGAAACAAACTTCTTATAAAAATGATAATAAAAATTAATAATAATATAAATTTTAATATTAAAAACAAACTAGTCCCTATCTATTCGGCCAACCTAAATTTTTAAATAAAAAATGTTGTGAAAACTTTTTTTCAGCTAAAAATGGATAAAGTATAAAAAATTCTTTCATAAAAAGAAGTCTTAAATTTTTATTTTTCCGACTTTTTAACCCTTTTTACCCGTTATATGCTTTTTATAAGTGGGTGAGAATTGCAGTGGAATATTAAAATATGACCCCTTTTAAAAAAGTTCTTTTTATAGGTTCTAGAGTTTTGGCTTTACCTTTATTTATATTAGGCGGACTTTTTATTGGAATTTGCCTATTTTCAATAGGCAGTATTTTATACCATTTTCCTATAATGTAAACCTATTAGTTTAGTCGAGTAGGTTAAAAAGTTGTAAATGAAATTGAATAAGAAAAGTAAAAAGAAAATAGAAATGAATAAAAAATCATGTTTTTATATGAAGTTTTATATTAAATGAATTTAATTATGGACGGAGAAAATTACAAAATGACTAAAAAAACAGTAGATGAAGCTTTGTAATTCTAGCCTAATAATTCTAGTTTTTTGGCCAAAAAAGCTTTAGTTTTATCTGGAAAAAAGGAGAATAATTTAGAAGAAATTTAAAAAATTTCTGAATAAGCATTAAAAATTGACCCAAATAACGAAAGTGCTTATTACGGGCTGAGTAAATATTATTTAGAAAACAATTAAACGCATAAACTTAAAGTAAATTTTGATTATTTATTTTATATTATAAAAAAATAGTTAAAATTTATTTATTTTATTTTAAAGGAATGCATAGATAAAATTTTGGATGTTAATCCATTATCTTTATGGGGAAATATTTATTTAACTTAAGTTTATGTTAATTAAGGGGAATAAGAAAAAGCTAAAAATTTGCTAAATTATGTTTATTGCTTGAATCCTAATATAATTTTTGACAAATAATTGTTTCTTAGGAGATTAGTGAGCTTAAATAAAGATTCATAAAATATGATAATTACTAATAATTAAGGTCAATAAAATGATACTAATAATTAAAATGACTATAAATTGAATTAATTTTAAGCTGGTTTAATGAATTATGAAATGCTTATGAATAATAGTAAAGATTATGATATGTTGGGAGCAGTTGTTGATCCTAAATTTTACTTCTCCTCACTAGACAGTTTTTCTAATGTAAAAATAAAAATATAATTTAATAAATTATTATTTTTTAGGATGTATTAATATAAATATTTTAAATAAATTCAAGAAATAAATAAATTTTATAGCCTAATTCATTTATTTATAGGAAATTAAGCAAAACAAATGCAATTTGGATGCTTACTTTTTTAAAGCATAAAGTTTTTATGGTTTAGGATAAGTAAAATAAGCAATTGATACTTTGAAAGAAGGAATTTCAAATAATGATTAAGAATTTATTAATTAAAACGGAAATCATTTAAGATATTTATTGGGAAAATTATAAACAGAAATTGGTGAAAATATACAGGCTTAAGAATATATTAATGAAGCCATTTAAAACGAAAAAGATAAATATTTGAAATTTTTACTATAATAGGATTAAAATTCTGGCCTTAAACATCAAAAAATATTTAAATTTGACAATAAAAGTATTTTTAATAATTACCATAAAGTTGTTGAATTATGGGAAAATGAGTAAAAAATTTAAAATTAAAAGATCTAAATTTGATTGTTAATTATCTAAATTTAATTTTATATTATTAATTCGAACCCTTATTTAATATACATTTAATTTACATTTTAAATATATTATTATTAATGGTTTAAAAATTCATGGACAGTAAATAAAGCAGAAATAACTGATCCTTGTTTTTCATTATTAATTTTTTCAAAGACAATTTAATAATATTATTTATATTTAAAAATATAAAAATATATTGAATATTTTTTCAAAATCTTATTTAAAAACTAATAAATAAATATGAAAAAATGTAATTATTTATATGAATTTCGTAAATTATTTATTTTTATGGAATCCTTTTAGTAAAAGAATAATGATTGTAAAAATAATTTACTATTAAAATTGTGGCACTTACTTTATTATTTGTATTGATAAATTATTAATTAAATTTTCATATTTTAAGGCCACATTTATATGTTTATATAATATTTAATTATAATATATATATTTGGACAAAATTAAATTTTGAGAAATTGTATTATAAAAGAAAATGAAAATTTTGAAATTATAATTGAAGTAAATAGTAATTAGAATAAAAAATCTTTTATATTAATTTATATATATATAAATTTTATACAACATATACATTATAAAAGTAGTAAATAAAATATTTATTATTTTTAATATTAAAGGCAGTAAAATGAATACAATAGATGTTATTAAACAATATTCTAAAATTTAAAGATTTTAATTATATTTTTTTGTTTTTGAAAACATAATTCGCTTCGTCATATAAATTTATAAATTTTTTATAAATTATAATAATTTTATACTGTCATATATTTTATGTACATATATATTATTTAATATAAAATGGGTCAACAATCAATAATTATTATAAATATTAGTTATAGAATAAAAGTTTATATAATATATAGATTAAATTTAATTAAAATGCAAGATTTCAGTTATTTTAAATATCATCTAAAAAATCTATAATAAATTTTTTGTTTTCAATAACAAAATAAAACAGTTTTAAATTAAGAATTTTTCTTAAATTTTAAAATGGGATTTTAAATTATTATTTATTATTCTTATTATTATCAATAAGAAATTAATTGAAAGTATAAGTACAATTTAGAATTAAAATAAATTACTTTACTTTATTTTAATTAATATACAAAAGATTTTTGCAATTGAAATTTTTCTTCAATAATTAATTCAAATTTCTCAAACTTTAATAGCTTTTTTGGGACTTTTTTAGTTAAAATTTTGTTAAAAAGATTTAAAAGATGCCCATTAATTTTTTCTATAAGCTTCTTTAGCCATTTTTGTATTACTAACACTGTCCTCCATTATGATATTTTCTGATTCCAAAATTAGATTTATATTTGTTATTTTTTTTGGTTGCTATATATTATTCTCAGAAAAAGTTTTATTTCCATTTATTTTAACTTACTTTTATTACTTTTATTAATTTTACTGATTTTTTATTGGAGAATTTAGGACAAGATTTTCCCCCGTCGATTTTTTTTACAAAATTTGATATTATAACTATTGATTTTAAAACAGATTTGTTGGCTGAGTTGTATATATAATTGATGGTTGGTTTTATTTTTCATTTAAAGACGTTTTTTACTCATCTTTCCTTTAGAAATTCTTTTTTTGATTATAAGATTTAGAAGTTTAACAACCCATTTGTTATCAAATATATTAATTGTTTGTTTGCTTTTTTTTTTTTCTTTTTTTTTTTTTATTTTATTGATTGATATAATTAATACTTTTGAAATTATCATAAAACAAATGATTTTAGAAAAAAAAAATTATGAATTCGCATTATACTTTAGGCTATTAATCTTTTAATATTGTTTTGAAAAATTAAAATAAATGAAGTAAATATATTAAAATTTGGTTTAATTAAATGTTTTTTTAAATACCTAATAATAATTATTGTAGCTAAATAAGAGAATTGATAATCATTAAGCAAGATTTAATGATAATAATTCAAAAAATTAAGACATAAATAGGCTATTATATTATAAAAAAAATAAAGTTTATAATTATGCTAAAATTCAGTAAATATTAAATACAATTAACTAAAATTTGCGGTATCTAATTAAAACAAATAAGTTATACTTTTATAAATAATTGATTTTTTAAAGCAATTTTAAAGGATTTTCAGCAAAAAATTATAAAAATGTTATTTAATATATCTTTTTAATCATTTGAATTATGTTAAAAGTTAATTGTTTCTTTAAATAAAGATTTATTTAAAAAAAATTAATTATAATAATAAATTAATTTTTATATTAAATTGGTACTTTTTTGACTCTTGAAAATTAAAAATCTTTTATTTAGGTTAAAATTAAAAAGATCATATTAATTTAAAATTAAACTGAATTTAATTTGTTTATTATAAGTAAAATAATGAAAAAATAACGAGCTTATAATTTTTTATTACAAATTATTAAATTAATATACTTATAATTCGAAATATTGATTAAATAAAAAGGGAGAAAAATTTACGATGTAATAATAATTTTTTTAAATTACTTTTAGGTTAGGCCAGTTTTATTTATTTTCCTTTTGATTTTTATAATACTTTTTTTAGAATCTCAAATCACAATTAAATTAATGATAAATTAAATAAAAATATTTTAAGTTTGACCTTTCTCAACTTTTTATAATTAAAATTTTTATATTTATTTATTATGTAGAAAAAAATGATGAAATTTTGACATTTTCTTTGTCTTTTTTTCTTATTATTCTCAATTAAATTAGAATTTTTTTGGAGGTTTGGTAAAACCCTCACAAGTTCATTTTAAATTTTTTTTATATATTTAAAGATACACTTATTATTTTAATATCATATTTTCTAATTTTAAATACTCATATTTAGTAAACTTTAAATAAAGTATCTTGTTATTAAAAGCTTAATACACCAATGTATTTTTGATATCTCATTACTAAACTAACAAAAAAAATGTTTCAACCAATATTGTCGGACAAATGGCTTCTAGAAATTTCCAAATATTTTCATTTAATATGTTACTAACATTATATATAGTTTTGGTATATGTAGCTTATTCATTTAAAAGACCCTAATTGTACCAAATTTTATATCTCCAAGTCTAATGTATGATATAAACTTTTTAATGTTTCAGGATCATAGATTTGTACTTTGATGAATTACTTTGATTTAAAAATTTATGTATATAAAAATTGTGTCATACAGTTGTTTTACGAATTCTGAAAAATAAAAAAATTTTAATAAATTTAATTGCGTAATATTTTTTAAATTGCCAAATTATATAAATTATTTATAACTCTTTTATTTTAGATAGAAAATTAATTATTAATAAAAAGCAATAAATTGATTTTTATATTTAAATTTGTATAAAAGATGATTCTCAGCATCTTTAAGATATGAAATTAATCAAAAATCCAGAATTTTAAAAATAATTGTATAATGATAATTTGTAATAATAATATAATTAATATTCTTTGAGAAAAACTATCTTTTTTGCATATTTCAAATTAAATAAGTATTAATATGCTTATAAATTTTGAAATTATATTTTAAATCAATATTTAACTAATTTTAATTTAAATATGTATTACTTGTTTTTTGGATTTTATAATCTAATTTATAGAATATTTATATAAAACTGTTTAAAAACTCCAAATAATTATAATAAATTCAAATTTGAATTAAATGTTTAGATGAAATATAATTTATACTTTGGAAGTTTTAAACAATATACCTATAATAAAAATACATATAAAATTATTATCAATAATATAATTAGTGTATTATTTCTATTTTATTTATTAAATTAAAAATTAATGAATATTTAATTTATATCTAAAAATAGATAAATTAGATATGTAAAAAATACTGATATTAGTAAAATTACTTATAATTAAGTTAGTGTAAAGAAACAGATATTACATCGAAAGATTTTTGGATCTAAATATAATTTAAGAGGGAGTATTTTATTTTAATTTCAGAGATTAATTCACAATAATTTTTTATTTGAAAAAAATTTATTCAAACGCTTAATTAAGTTTGTTTTTAATTTTTATCAAAGTTCGCTGATATTTATTTAAAGAACCAGCCTTAATTAATTTAAAATTTTTAATAAAAATGTGAATTACTACCTGAAATTAAATTACACCCTCAATATTTATATTTTGATCCAAATATCAACAGGTGTAATTTAAGAAATTCTATACGAATTTTGATAAGTCATCTAATAACCCTTAAAATATTATAAATTTCAATAATGTAGCAATTAATATAAGAAATATTACTAATTATTTGAAACAAATTATTTATTTTAATTTTTAGTGTTATTTTTCCATATTTTTTTTTTTTAGCTCAAAAACTTTGTTATAGTTAAAAATTTGTTATTGTAATTTATGAAAATTTTGTGTGAAAGGTTTTATTGGTACTTTAATGTGTTTTTTTGGATTTTCCATAGAATTCCGCAAAAACCATTTTTTTTTGTCCACTTCTATTTTTTGAAAAAATTTTGGCCATACACTTTTCAGAGGGTACAAAAAAATCGGTTTTTCGAAAAAAAATTATATTGAAAAACTGGCTTGGAGCCAACCTGGACCCGTTTTTAACTAAATTTTGAGAGTCCTATTATATGCACATACGATGGTTACTAGGACTTTCCTAGTCTTGGAGATATAAAATTTGGTACAATTAGGGCTTTTTAAAGGAATAAGCTACATATATGAAACAATGAGACATAGAGTGATTTTTTAAGATTTATAGAAACACTAAAAAAAAAAAAATTGTTATAATATAATTTTAAAAAACAATTAAATAAAATGTTGTCTTATTAAATCGTTTGTTTACATCAGCTCAAACTATATTTTTTTTTAAATACAATTATAAAGCTATCTAAAAACTTAAAAAGGAAACTTAAAGTTAGAAAAATACGCATTTAGTATCTTATTCATTTATTCATTCCCATTAAAAAATTTTTAAAATATAAAAAATTGAAACAAAGGGTTTTAAGAACATGTTATTTTTTTTTAGTTTATATAGTATATTATAAAACTAAAAATATTATTCATTAAAAGTTTGTTTGACAGAAGTAACTTTATATTTACCTTCAACATATGCTCTCACGAATAAATATAAATAAAACATTTTAATAAATGGCTGATGATTTTTGGATCGAAACTTAATAATTCAGAGAATGTTTTAATTTTAAATTATTATCAATTTAAATTTAGCTAATAATAATATTTATTTTAATTTGAAATTAAAGTATTCTTTGAAAATTAAGTCTTGATCCTAAAATCAAATTTGTAATCAATAATATCCTTTTGTTTTTTTTACCAAATTTTTATTGTAATCAAACCCAAAAAAAAAAAATAATCACCAATATTGTTTTACTTTGTTTTTATATAATTTTTCTCATGTTTATTATTTAATCAAACCCATTTATTATATGGGTTTAATTAAAAAAAAAATTATATAAAAAAATCAACAGAGTTGTATGTATCTATTTCATATAATTTAAAATGTATGGAATCATGGGGATGACTTTAGTTATAAATATGTGTCTACTTGAAAAAAAGCTTTTTTAAACTAAAAACAGCAATAAAGAGTGAAAAATACCCTATCATAGCTAGATTTCTTTTAATACCATTAAATAACTAATAAAATAATTATAAAATCATTTAAATTGTTCCACATAAATAATAAAACTCTGGTCTTATGTTATTTATCATTATGGATTAGTTAGTATCATTTTATTTAAAAAACAGACATTAATAAAAGGGTGAGAATCACCTTATTGTAGCGCGGACCACTCTCTTATTACTAGGTCTCTTTCTAAAATATTTTCTAATAAATAATAATATATAGATATTAAACTTATATAACTTCTTATCTTTAATTAAATTCTGCATATGCACTATATGATGACATTAGTCATCAAAATGGGTTATGATAAAATATTTTCCTTAAATTTCTTTCTATTAAGTTTTAAAATAAGATAATAAAACATAATATCTAACTTTCAGGCATTTAAAATAAAATATTTTAATAATTTTATTCATACTTTATTATTTTTAATTCGACTAATTTTATTATAAATAGTTTCTTTAATTGAAATTTAATCCGTAAATTTAAAACATTAATACTACATATATATTATATAATTAGGAAATAGTGATAATTAATTAATTACATTTACTCGTTATAATTTTAAAAATAAATAATAACATAGTTTAACAAAATTACTCTACATACTTAAATAGAAAATGAAATTTTAATTTTTTTTTCCAAATTAAAAAAATTTCATATGTAAGAAATAAGTAATTAATTTAATGTCTTTTAAAAATTTAGTATATTTTTGTCAAATTTTTTTTTTGTCATCAATTAAACTAATTTTCTCTAAAATTGTAATATGATCGTATTGTAGACAGTTTTTATGTTATTCTATTATAATTAATTAAAAATTTTTTTACTTTATTAAATAATTAAGCAAATATAGTATTAATTTATCAATTAAAAAAGTATTACCTATTATAATAAAATTATTTTTTTTATATATAATTATTTATTTTCTAAAATTGATGTTAACCTAAATTTAAAGATTTTCTTACTTTTTTTAAGTAAATATCATTTTTAGTAAATTTATATTCTAAATTTTTATCTAATTAACTTAATCAAAAGTATTTTAGTATATAGAATAATAGTATATACTAAAATACTTTTTTTATTATATAGGTATTTATTTTTTATATGTTTAGGCGTAGGTAAATTAAAGTATAAAGTTATCTATTAATGATAAAAACGAAAATTAAAATAGTCTAAGGTATTATATATTAATTGATCGACTTATTTGAAATAATTATCCATTAAAAAAAATAATATAAATAAAGAAGAAATTTTAGAATATTAAAATTTTTTAGAAATATTTAATTCTAAAATAAATTTTTAAAATAATTTTGATAAGATAAATTAAACTTTATATCAATGTAAATAAGAAAATATAAAAAATAATACCCATATAAAATAATAAAGAAAAGCAAATATTTTATAAAATTATGATTAAAAAAAAAAATTAATAAGAAATTAAAATTAGAATTAATATTTCTAAAGTTTAATTATTTCCATTTTTGGAAATATCGTGGGATTTAACTATACTATGAATATTTTTAATTAAAAACCTACAACACTATTGATACCGGTATATTCTTAAATATTATTAAATTATTTTAGTTTTTGGATATAATAGTTAAAGATTATTGATTTATTAAATAATATTTATCTCAAAATTTTAAAGAAAGGTATTTTATTTTTATTGAAATCACCATTCTAAGTTAAGATAGAATTGAATTGAACTTAATACTTATAAATTTTTAAGCCCTTATAATATTTAGTTGAAAATAATTATTAATATTAGTTTTTAAAATTAATATATATTTTAGATATAGCTTTAAATATATCAATAAATATCTTTACGCATTAAAATATTTAAATCTATTCGTAAGTATTTTAGTTATTTATAAATTTATTTTATGAAATAATTATCCTTTTAAAATATATGCAAATTTATATTTTTAACAAGACTTTAATTTAATTTAGCCAAATATAAAAAATAAAAAACCTTTTAATTTAATATTTCAGTAATTATTATAAATAAGAATATTATAACTATAAAATATTATTTAGATTAATAGTTTATACAGTTAATTTTATGACTTTAATTTTATATTTTATTTTAAAAAACTTTATATTTGAAAGAAAAAATATATAGTTTTTTTATGGTATTTTAATAATTCTAATTATTATAAATTAGAATACTTTATATTCTTTAATATTATACCATTAATTATATATTAGCTTAAATGTATTCTTTTCTAAAAAGGATTATTATAATAAATAAAGTAATAATTATTATATTTATATACATAAAATATTTTGAAAAATAATTGATATATTCTATATATAAATATATCTTCATAAAAACTACTATAATTTAATAAATGAAAAATTTCTTTCGTTTTTTCTAATATTTTAAGAATTTAAGTATAACATATTCATAATATAATTTTTATTTTATAATGTAATAAATTTTATTTTAGTATAAAATTATAAATTAAATAGTATTAAGAATAGTATGTAATATTAAATATAATTATAATTAATATATATAGAAATTGCTCAGAAAGCAAATTGATTTGAACAACTTTATTTTATTCATTTTTTACAAATAAATTAGCAAGAAATTAGTAATCAAAAAATTTAATAATTTTGATTAGAATAAGTTTTAAAATTATCATAATCATTATCATCAACAAATAATTAACAAATAAATTATTATTCATGAATTAATAAATAAACTTTTAATTCATTAACACAATTTTATTTATCAATTTAAAAGTTAAGGAGTATTTTTATTTTATAATTTTTTTATATCTTAGTTATTATCAATAAAATTATTACTCCTACTTGTATTACTTATATTGTCCTACTATTCAAACTGTTCTAATATTTTTTCAAGTGATGTTTTTTTATTGTTTTGATTGTTTTCGAAATTTTTGTTTTTTTTTATACTAGATTTATTTCTAGAATTTGATTACTATTATTTATTTAAAGTTTAATTAGAATTATAATTTTTATCATTATTTTCGATTTAATCTTTAAATCCTTAATTTTAGGATTTGCTTTTTTGTCTAATAAATCTCTTATAAATTTTTTTAGGACTTTTTTAAGAGTATAAATTATTCACGTATTCTTTTTATTAAATTTCAAGGTCAGAAAAGTTTTAATGGTTATTATTTTAACATTTTTATTATTATTGACTAAGTTAATTCATTTAAATTTATTCTAAATTAAAATTCTTTTCTAATTAATCAAAACTTGTAATTGAATTTTAATATTTTTTTTGTAATTAAATGTCATCTTTTTCGTCCAGCACTTAGCTTTCTTCATTATCCATTTGGACTTTTTATAAATGAATTACTTAATAAAAATGAGAATTGGAGTTAGGGGCTATTTACTTCTAACTTTTTTAAATTTCAATGCTTTTGAAAGTAGATTTAAGAGTGTTTGATAACTTATTTTTTGAACTACTAGTATAGCATGTGGACTGTGAGTTAGAAGAGTTTCGAGTTAATATGTAGTTTTAAAAATTCTTAATTTTTTTTTAAGGCGCATGTTCTGAATCTTCATCATAAATAATTTTATTTTTATTTTGTTCTTATTTATTTTTTCCTTATTGACAACCCATTACAAAATATATTTGAATCAATTATTTATATTTTTTTTTTTTTCTTTTTTTTTTTTTCTTTTTTTTAGTTTTTATTATTATTTTTTTTAGCTAAAAAAATAATGTATTAATAGTTTATTTAATAATATTTTTAATATGAAAGTCTTTATTAAATAAAGAATAGTAGCATAATAAAAAAATCACTTAAATTCGCATAAGTTTAATATTTTGATATTTAATATAATTGTACATTACCACATATAGTAAAAATAAGGCCTGTCCATTTATTTTAAAGAGAGTATGACATAAAATACTTGTATAATCACTTTATGTATTATATGAAATATATTTAATATATTTTCTAAGAAAAATATCATTTAAAATTTTAAGATTTATATTCAATTACTAGATTTTATTTTTAAAATATATGATTAAGTTTGAATGTAGAAAAGTTGCAATTTTATCTGAATACATCTGTAATAAATTTTTAAAAGTATTTATATTGACTATTAAGACTAATAATATATATAAATTAAAAAAATGCTACAAACATACCATTTATAAAAATATCCTAGTTTTATTGTAGTAATTTAAAATGAACAGTAAGATTATTTAAATTATTTAAACGGAATGTATATTATTTCAACTATCTTATAACATTGATTATTAAGATAATGATAAATAGACAATGAGATAAGAATAATAAATCCTTAATACATAGATGATTGAAGATAAAATTTTTACATCATTTATAAAATTATTATTATAGAAAAAGGATCTTAGACAAAAATATACTAATTATGTAGAAAAAATTTATTATAAATATTTTGCATACAAAATAATTAGTAAATATTATTTGATAAAGTAATTAATTTAAATAAAATAGCTTAATATTATAGAGTTATATGATTTAAATATATAAAGTTTTATTATTTAAAAAATTAGTAAAATATTTTACTATTATTGTAACAAAAAAACGTTTTTCTTTTAAAAAAATAGTAAAAAAAAATACTATAAAGATTTAGGATGATCCTTTATTAGAAAAATTTCAGTAATTTTTATATTAAAAATATAAAATATTAGTTATCAAATGATAAAACCTTACAATTATTCTAATAATTGATAGATTATATGCAAATAGACACTAAATACAAAAATTATATTATAAAAAATGGATAATAAGTGATAATTTTTTAATACTCTAATATATAATTTTTCCAGTAAAATTTAACTTATTAAATTTTTAAATGTCTAAAAACTAATATTCTTTGATAATCAAGTAAAATTGATACAAAATATTTTGTAAACATTTAAAATTGATTATCAAAAATAAGTTAAAATAAATTCAAATTTTAATCAAAATGTTTTTCTTATATGCAAGAATGGATAATCTTTAATTTTTACAATTGATAAAAGATATTCAAAAATAATTGACTTATTTCATAATATATATTTTTTTTTTAACATTTTTATTTATATAGAGAATGAAATTATGGAAAATGATTTCGTAGTATAGGTATAAAATAATTAGCTAAAATGGTTATTCTTTTTCAAAAAAAAATAAAAATTTAGTAAAATTCTTATATTTCCTTAAATAGGTTATTAAATTATTTAATATCGTTTTTATTATTAATTTATTAATTTTTTAAATCACTTTAATTAAGACAGTATTAACAACAACAAAAAAATTTAATTTAATAATAGACTTCAAATCTGAATCTGACTAAAAAAAGAATTTTTTAAAATTTCAGTGCAAATATCGAAAACTATTTAAATTAAAATTTAAAAAAAAAATAAAAATAAAAAAAAAAAAAAAAAATTTAAAAACATTTATTAATAAGCGTTTTTATCATTTACTTTATAATCTTTAACATATATACGTAGCTTAAAATTTGATATGTACTTGTATATAAAATTAGATTTTATAAAATAAATATAAAAGGACAAAAATAATCTTTTTGTCTTTATTAAAGTTAAAAAATTCAAAAATACAAGAAAATACAAATTAAATATTTAACCATGTTTTCCTATTTTCAAGCAAATTAAGGCTACTGAAAATAGCAAAATAAATTTTATTTAACTTATAATTAATTAATAAAAACTCTCCCATTTCATTTCCAATACATTTAATTAACAGTAACTATTTTAATATTTATACGAATATGGTATTAACACATTAATCATGATATTTAAAGTATTTAAATTTAAAAAATAAATAAAATCTATTTATTTATTTTATATATATAAGTGGATTTTAACATTGATTTTTTTATTTTTGTTTAAAAAAAATCCTAATGTAGTTAATATTTAAAATAAAATTCATGAGTTTTTTTTGTGATATATTAAAAAAAATTTAAAAATAAATTACAATTTATTAAATAAAACCTTGAATATTTTAAATATATTAAATTAGGGGTATAAATAATTCTAATTTTATATAAATTAAATGTCTACTAAAATTTTATTATAAATAAATATTAGCTATATCAATTAAAATAAATATATGGTTATAAATGTTTAAAATTTAATTTTAAAATGAATAAAATATAATTATATGTTATAATTTTAAAGGATCAAAAAATTTTCTAATTTAATACATAATGTATAAAAGATAAAATAAACGAAATTAATATTTATTTTTAATATTTGTAATAAATTTAATTAAATCAATTCTTTAAAAAATATTAAATTAATTAAGTATAATGATGTTAAATATATATTTATTAGCTGGGGTAATTAAATTTACTACAAAAATTAATATTTTTTTATATTAAAAAAATTTCTGAACAGTATTTTGTCCTAAATTTTTTTTCTTAAATAAAAAAATTATATTTCAATTACATATATTAAAAGAGATTAATTATGGAACATCATTATATTATAAATTTCATAATTATAAATTTTAATAAATTTTTTAAATTTTAAATGGAACAAAATGATCTTTGGTAAATGAATTGTATAAATTTAATATATTATATACGTTTATTAGAATATTAACTTTTGATTAAATTGCTAAACAAAAATACAAAAAATTAAACAATATTATCAATGTTAACTTCATCAATTCATAATATTAATAAAAAATAGGTATTAAAATTTGTTTAAGCAAATTTATATAATAATTCATTGATGGTTGTAATTTAAAGAAGTGTTTAATAAAAAAAATTTTTAAAATTCCCTTATTTTTATAGATAAAACAAGTTAAATTATTGTTTTAAAAAAGTTAATTTTTTTTTATATGTATATGTATAATTTTAAAAAAAAATTTTTTTTATCAAATGTTAAATAATACTTGTATTTAAATTTAAAGAAAGCATTTATTTTTTTAATATCTATAAATAATTAATTTTTTATATTGTTATTGAGATTAAAAAAAACTATATCAAAGTTTTAACTTTATACCTTTAAGTTTAATAAAAACTTCTTAAATTTTATAAATTTTTGAAATATACAATAATCTAAATTAAAATAATGAAATTAATTCATTTATGATTTTTCGATTTTTTTAACATTAATATATGTCAGAATAAGTAAAATTATCACATTTTGCGATACTTTTCAAAACTTTAATATATATATTTGAATTTTTACTTAGTTCTCCGGCAATTTTGAGATTGATATGATATAATTTTTTAATAGATATTTCAAATGTATAGATAATAGATTAATATTATTAAGGATATCAAAAAGTTATTTTAATATACAGCCAAAAATTGTTTTCAAATTTTAATTTCAAAAATTAAAATAATTTAATCCTATAAAATGATTATTGACACCGGTTAATGTATAAATGGACTAGCCTTTATTTATTTTTATATATTATTAGACTTATTTTTGTTAAAGTAAAACTAACTTGGAAATTTAATTTTTGAAGAGTATATATTCTATTTAAAATTCAATCATTTATACTAAATTTTATTTTAATATAAGGAAGTAAATAAAAAAAAAATAATAATAAAAAAAAAAAACTTATTTTTTACCAAAATTATATCTATAATAAAAATTTTTCCTATATATTTGAAAAAAATCTTAATTTTTTGGTAATAAAAATAAAAAGAAATTTTATATAATTTTTATATAATTTTAATTAGGGTTATTCATGTTTAATTAATTAAATGAATTTAATAAATTCTCAATACTTTTAAAATCCATGATAAAAAAAAATTTTTTATTAAATAAAAACAAAATTAAATAAAACCTAAACTTAATTATAAATGATAATAAACATAGAGCCAAACATATTGTTTAAAAAGGACTAATTTTTTTTCAAAAATCCTTTTATAGTTTCAAAAGAAGCTGGCTAACAAAAAAACGACTCTTTTAAAAAATTTAAAGGGAAGTAGTTAACTGAGAAATTAGAAGAGTATTTACTAGAATTTTCTGCAGATTTTGTAAGCGTAGAAAATATGAATACAATATTAGAATTATTTGACTGTATAAATGAGGAATTTTAGGAGTTATTTTACAATTTGAACAGCGAAAATTAGAACGATTTTACGGAATTTTTGAATTTTATGTTATTGATTTTTAGACAGGAATAATTTAATAATTATCCATTATTAGGAATAAAAAAGACAATGTTCAGCTAAGAATATTTTTGGGACAAGAATATAGTAGAAAATATTAAGGAAATTTTGATTGATAATAGTTTTAAAAGTGAGTTGAAATTCCTTTTAATTTTGGTGATGAAATTGGGTTTAAAAGGAGATGATTTTGAGATTTAAAATTAAGAGTTTAACAATTTTATGTTGTAGCATTGTTAATAGTATACAAAATTTTTGAAGGAAATTCGAACTGATAAACCTGAAAAAATGCTAAATTTTGCCCAATAAATTGGATAAAAAAGTATATTTTCTTGTAGTTTGTAAAATTTAAGGCAAGAAATTTTTTATATTTTCGGAATTTTATATTTGGTTTTGATTGACAATTAGTTGGAAGATGGATTGGAAATATTTTACATATGGGGCAAATACATGTTACAGAGCGAGTTTGAATTGCTTAAATTTTTAGGTAATAGTAATAATAGTAAAAAATTTGGAAATATTACACTAGTTTAATTTTTAGAAGCTGATAAAATCATAGTAAAATATTAAAAAAATAATATGACCAATTATGAACTTAAATAACATGTAGTTGATTTGGTAGAATGTTTGATTTAGCATATTATAGACCCGTCTCAATAGGGAAATTAATAGCATATATGTAAATTTTAAAGAATTAAAATATATAAACCAAAGTAAATTAATATATAAAACATTTTTTTATTTTTTTTAATAGAACAAAAATTACATTTGTTGGAAAACTTTTTAATGAAATAGAAAGACAATATGACTTTAAAAGAAATAATATAATAGGTTAATTTATAAGAGAATTTGGAGAAATTTTTTGATTTAAATTAATTTTAGTATATAGATTTACAGGTTTTTGAGTAAGAATTTTAGAAGCCCTTGGAAATTTCGACATAAGAATTAGGAAACAGAATATTTTTTTTGGAAAATTATTTAAAAATAATAGAAATATTGAATTTTTGTTAGTTTGATGTAAGTGAATGTAGTTACGCCTATAAGTTATATAAATTTTTCATTTACAATTTTAAATGTATGTGTAATAAAATGGGAAAAGAATTATAAAAAAGATATTTGAACTTATTTGCTTAGTCTTTGAATGTTTGGAAAAAAGTAAAATAATAAAGTAAATTTAAATTTATCAAAGAAAGAATTAAATTTTAATTATTACTTTTATTATTAGGTTTATATTATTAATAAGAAAGAACATGAAGAAAAAATAAGAGATATTATTTAAATGTTTTAGAATTGTTCTATTTGTTTTAGCTTGGAAAAAATGAAGGAATATTAAGACTTAAAGTTTTTAATTAGTAAATGCATTTCTTTGGTTTTGAACTATTTTTCTTCATATAATCCAGTTTAATAATTTTACCAAACATTATTAAATTCATAAAGATAATAATAATAATGTATTATGGTGTACGACGATAAATTTGTTTCTTCTATAAGTTTTATTGATAATTATTTACACTTACTTTAGAAATTTGAGGGCAATAAAGAAATGCTGTAATAATATAAATGTTGGATATGTTAATAGTCTTTAACTTTAAAAGCCGTATAAATTTAATAAGATGATTAAAATTAAAAAGAGATAATATAAAAAAATAAGAACTGTTCCAGATGCACGTAAGAAATTAATAAGTAAGCTTATTTTGTCTGTTAAAACTAAAAGTGTTAAAAGATAAAAGAAAATGAAGAAGAAAATAAAGATAAGGAAATTATTAAATAATAGAAATAATAATTAGTTTATTGTTTTCCATGCGCTTAATTGTATAAAGAATTTCCTAGAAACAGACTTAATAAACACGCTTTTTGTGAGCATATTCCGGTTTTACAGACTTTACATGATATGAATTAAAATTTTAAATGCTAAAATTGTGAATAAGAAAAAGTGAAAGAACCTTATTATGAGTGTAAATTATGTAACAAAAAATATTGTGGGATTTGCAGTTTAAACTACTAAGAAAATCATATTGATTAGGAGTAGTTATTCATAAATGTGCTTGATATTATTAGAGAAAAATGTCATTTAAGTAAAAATAAAATCCACATAGTTTTTTATATAATTTTTTATAGAATTAATATATCCATTATTTTTTTTAAAAAAATAATATTTATTTTAAAGAAAGATACGCGAAATTTTTGAGGAAATGTTTGAGCTTTTATATGAGTAATAATTTTTAGAATATTTTGCGAAATCATACCTTATTAGGAAAGAACTATAAATTTATGATGGATTTTGAAAGTTATTTTAATTTTTTGAATTGTAAAAGTTTTGTTAATAAACAAATGAATTCCTAAATTAAACCCCATAAGGACTGTTATTTACAAAATTCTTTGACAGTTATAAGATACATAACAGATTAAAAAGAAAGGTTTTTACAGTTATTACCTTTATATTGTCAGAAAATTCAGTTCATTCAAGAACTTGATTAATAAAAATTAGTAAAAATTTGATATTAATATAAAATCCTTAAAAAATTTACTTTAAAATAAACTGTTTTAAATTATAATTTATATAGAATTTTTTTTAATTAATTGATAAATTTGTTATTAATATAAAATTTTTAGCAAATTTTTTTAAAATAATTAAATTAATTTTAATAATTTTATTAAATAAATAGAAATAGAGATTAGCAGTGATTGAGAGAGAATTTTAGGATAAAAATGAAATAAATTTTTACTACAAAATGGTGGAAAGTTTTAGACATTTAATTTTTATTTTGGATAGAGAATACAGAATATATAATGAAAAATAGAGGTACGTTTAATTTTATATCAATGAGTTTGTGAAAGCTTTGAAAAATTTGCAGGAATTTTACCACGATTGTTTGGACTGTTTGAAAATTAACGTAACTAAAATTAAGTTGTAAAATAAAGGAGAATAAAAAGGCGTAAATTTGCAGAATTTTTTCGACCTTAAATTTTTAGGATTTTTGGACTATTTTTAAACCAGCATTAGTTTTGTTAAAAAGCACTTATATAGTTTAGAAGACGATATTATTAGTAATAAACTAAGAAATCTGTATATTTATAAAGTCAGCTAGCTTATATAGTTAGATATTTAGTACTATATAAAAACTATAGAAAATAATTTCGATGTGAGAGATAATTAGGTTAGCAGTATTTTGTGGTTTCTTTTTTATTTTAAATAAGTGTAAGAATTTTACTAAATTTTTAAAAACGATGAGTAGCAAGATTCTAGTAAATAAAAAATATAGATTTATTTTATTAATTATAAATATTAAATTTTATAATATTGGTAGCATATAATTAAATAATTAATTAAATTTAGTATATAAACATTTTCGAATTTAATTTTTGAATTTATAACTTATCTTTTAAAGATTAAGTATTTTTAATTCCTGATTATGTTAAGTAGAGGAATTTATTTTTGGGAAAGAATTGTATTAATACTAAATTTTTGAGTTAAATTGTGTTGTATTTGGAAAAATACAACTAAAATACTGAAATTAGGATTTTTTTGAGCAGCGAAGTGTATAATTTTGCGGAATTAGGATTTTTATTTCATTTGATAAGTTTGAAACATATCGATGAAGAACAAAATAGTTAAGAATAAGAATTTTTAGAGAAAAATAATATTGAAATTGGAAAAAGAGTTATTCAAGATAAGGAAGAATAAACTTTGATTAGAAAGTATTTAAATAATTATGCGATAAGTATTTTTGAAAATTTATTGTAGGCGACGAAAAATTAAGAGTGGGAATAGGAATAAATTGATATTTATAATAAAGATAAAAAATAGAAAATTTTTTTGTATGAAGTGCTCGAAATTAAAGGAGTTGCCATCAGAAAAAGCGCTGATTATCCTGGAATTCGAACTGGGCAGGATTTAAAATTAGGATTTCATTTAGTTGATAAAGTTATAACAAAAAGTCTTAGTAGAGAAGATGGGACTTTTTACCAAAATAACTTTTATAGGTATAAAAAAAAAATTTATAAAAAAAATAAATTATTTAAGATAAACATTTTTAATTTAAGAAAAATTTAATAAAAATAAACTAAAATTATTTTTTTTAAGATTATAAGATGGAAGGGGCTGGGTGTTTGATTCAGTTGGAAATTTCTAGAAATTCGCCAAAATTTACGAAATCACTGAAGATTTAGAATATTTTAAATGTAAAAACTGCAATTAGACTTTATAAATTAGGAAATAAAAGAATGAAAAGGACCCCTATGAAAAATTTGAAACTTTTGAATGCGACATGTGTAATAATGAGTATAACTCTAAAAATTACAATTCTTTATTTTGTCAATGCGATTCAAACGGCTTTGATTTGTGTTTTTCTTGCCTTCCTAAATAAGTAATATAAACATATAAAAATTATTTTAAAAAATTTTAAAAAGATATTATTAAACATGTTTAATAATATTAAAAAAATTTAACTTATTTTAATTAATATATTATCTTTAAATTAGGAAATGGTATCTAGTTCTTAATTGATGAGTTCGACTCTCTTTTTTTAAACTTTTATAAGAAAATTTCTTTTTGAAATTTCTACTTTAGAGTAAGTAAAAAACTGTTATGAGTTTGCTATGAATGTTTTAAAGAAAAATGACTTTGAAAAGTATATAAAGCAATATTTTGACTACATTTTCAAAAGTATAAATTAAGCAGATTCCGAAGAGTAAATTTAATAAATAAATTAATAAAATTTTTTTATTTTAAAATTCTAAATTTTGTTATTATTAATTTAGAGATCTAGAATTGCAATAAGGTATACAAGAATTTTCTGAAGATGAAAGCGAAGAAGAATAATAAGAAAATGATTAATTTGAAGATGTTTTTAAATAATCTTTACCAACATTTTATTTTTCCTAAGACTACAAACATTAGTATATAAATGTGATACAACCTTATTAAATTTAATCAACTAGATAAAATTGTTACAAAGTAAATTAAATAATTTAAATTTATTAATTTTCTTTTATATTTAAAATATGATAAAAAGTTTAAAATTAAAAAAAAAACATATGTAATTTTTTATAATATAATATTTTATATAACTTAAAAAGTTTTCATTGATTGATCCTCCTCTAAATAAAAATAAGAGATACAGGGCAGTTTTTGAGATAAATAAAGTAAGTAATAATTGGATAGCCGTAGGTTTGGCGTAAAAAAAAACTGTTATGAAAAACAACTACGGATTTAAATACGCCGAGCTCAATCACGGTGCTTACATGATTTCGTGTAAAATACTAATAAAATTTGAAAAAATATATATATATAAAATAAAATTTAATATATTAATAACAAAAATTAGTTACAATTTATTATATATATATATTATAAAATAGCATATTAAAAAATTTAATTTAATTTAATTATTTTTTTTATTTTTTTTGAAGCGAACGGAGGATCTTGGTCGAGTCATTAAGAAGAATATAATAATTGTGTGAAAGCTTTTAGGTTTTCGAACCAAGACGTAATTATTATGGACTATTTTCCGTAACAAAAGTTGATAAAATTCACAAAAAGAAGTACAAATTACAGTTATACGTTGCCGGTTTAGATTCCGACCAAAGACAGTTTACATTTGGCAGTTTTGATGTTCCACGTGGAAGATTAGGTGGAGTTTAGAATGCTTAAAGGGGGAATTAATAAATTGGAAGTTAATGACGATTCTAAGGAATTTTGCTTCAATGAAATTTTTTTGAATAATAACCTGGATATTCAGGAAATAGAGAATGAGATTTATTAGGAAGATAACGAGAAAATTGTTGAAGCCAATGGGCCTAATTTGGAGAATTAGGTCACGGATATAGAGTATTATATTATATTATATTTTTATATATTTTTTTTTATTTTAATTTAATTTGAATGAAGTTTATTTAAAAATTGTAAGTTTTTAAAATTTGTTTTAGAATCATTTTAATTATTTAAAAATAAATAGAGTAAACATTTTAAATTAAATTATTGAATTTTTTTTAACCAAGATTCGCGTTTTCTAAAACTTTAAAGAATAAATTCATAGAAGTGCAGGGGAACAATAAAATAAAGATTTAAAAAACTGGAAACTATAAGCTAGCTTTTTTAGATAAATATTTAAGAAATGATAAAAATTATTAATTTTCATTTAAAATCGAAGAGTAACCGGGAAATAACTGGATTGCTTTTGGAATTTGCAGGTTAAATATAGCTAAAGAAACAAATTTCATTTTCACTCCATTCAACGGAATTCACGTACTAGCTTCAAATGGAGGGATTTTTTCGGAAACTGATTTAAGTGTTAATAATAAGAAATTAGGATTTGGGTTTATAAAAGGAGATGAAATTATAGTTTCAGTAGATAATTTGAAATAAATAACATTTGAAAAAGTCGGATTTCCTCACTAATCTTGCACTCTTAAAATTCAAGAATAATCTGGCTAGCTCTATTATCCATGTGTTCTTGCAATACATTAAAAAGATGTCGTAACTGTAAAAAATGCCAAAAATATACTCTAAGATAAAAAGAATAGAATTGAAGATGAAATCGAAAAAGAGCATTATTCTGATCCAGAGAGTAAAAAAAAATTATTTTAAATAACAATTATTAAATATAATTTCATAAATATCAATTATAAAATTCAATTTTTAGAATTTTTAGAATAAAAATTATTAAAGTTAACCTCATAAATATAAATTATTAAATATAACTGTTTGAAAGAGTTATTAACTTTAATTTTTTTTAATATCAATTATTAAATTTAATTTTTAGAATAACAATTATTAACTAAAATTTTTTAAAATTTTAAATTTTAGTATAACATTTATTAACTTTAAGCTTATAAATAACAATTATTAAATTTTAAATTTTTGTTTTAGTTGTTTAAAGATTCAAAAGCAGTTTGAAGCACTAAAATATAAAGATAATTAATGAAAATACGATTCAATGCGTAAAAAATGGTATATATGCGTTGGCTTTATATGATAAGGCTCTTAATAATGAAATGATGACTACTTTTGACTTTAAAGTAGAGTATTTGGTGAATAATTGGACTGCAGTTGGAATTTTTATAAGGTAAGTGGCCGAAGAAGACAATTTTGCCTTTTAATTGACTGAAATGGAAAATGGTTCAGTTATGATTTCTAGTAAATTAAAAAGAGTTTTTTTGATTTATAAAAAATCATTTATTTACATTTTTATATAAATTTAATTACTTTATTTTTTATTATTAAATTTAATTATTTTATTCTATATTTAAAAAAAATTTAGGTAATGGAGGAATTTGGAGTCATCAGTATAAAAACTAGAATAATATTATTAGTTCTTTTATTTGGAAAATGGGGGATATTATAAAATGTAAATTTGATCCTAAAAATTGGTAAGTCGTTTTTACGAATATGAGAACCTTAGAATAATAAGTGTAAGATTTACCTACTATGGAAGAATACGTATATTACCCTGCTATTTCTTGCTTTTTCGCCGATGAAATAGTTAAAATTGATAATATATAGGAGTATAACTATAATGATTTGAAAGGTATATAAAAATTTATTTTTATTTAATTATTTTTGATATCATATTCGTTTATTTTATATATTTTTTAGGTACCGAATTGCCCTACGAGTAAATAATAAAAGATTTGAAGGAAAGTCAACTAGACAAAAAACTGTACAACGAGCACACAATTTTCACTTTCGAGGAGGAGTTTGTGAATCCTATGATAGAAATTTTGGGGCAAAATACAGTAAAAAACACAAAAAAAGCTTCTGGGCCTTACCACTACGCTGTTATGGATTCTCCGTTTAAAAAAGACCATTTTTACAGATATTACTTTGAAATTTTAGAAAATACGAGGGACTGGATTGCAGTGGGCGCTTGCATAATTTAAAAAGCGAAAAAAGAAGATTTTAATTTTATTTTCGGGTCCACTTAGCACGGAGGTTATATGGTTTCTTCCAACAGAGGGACATGGAACAGCCACGACCCGCATTTTAACAGACAGTTGAAATCTTTTTAATTTTTCACGGGCGACAAAATTATAGTCTAATTTGACCCTTTTAAATAGCAGCTGACTTTTACTAAGTATGGGACAAATGCTTTTTATACTATGCCTGTGAAAATGGAAGAAAATGAGGAGTTACATCCGTGCGTGGCTTTTGTTTATCCGGATGATGAAATTAAATTTGAGTTGCTGGGAGAATGGTAGGATTCAAATGAAAATTAAGGTTAAAATAATGTAGATGGAATTAATAGTAATAAAAATGATAAAAATAACAAATTAGAAATTAAGTTTAATTAAGAGTAAGAAGAACAAAAGTAGAATTAAGGAGATTTTTAAAAAGAGTAAAGAAAAAGTGAAATTAGTCTTAGTAATAAAAAATATAGTTCTAATAATATTATTACTAATAATAATAGCTAGATTAGATAAAAGAAGAAATAGAGTGAAGACTTGACTGATCTTTTAGGAAAAGGAAGCGAAATTAACTAGTTTTTATTAGCGAATATATCTTATTATTATGAGAAATTATTGGAAAATATTTTCTAAGCAAATTAATAAAAAACGAAGGACTTTGTTAATAAAAATTTACAGAATTAGATAATTGAAATTCAAAAAGATTATGTTATTTCATAAAAATAAAATTCTGAGAGCGGAGGCGACCAAAAATTGTTTTATCAAACTGAATTTCAAGAACAAGGAAAAGTCAGTAAAATACAGTAAATTCTTTACTTTTAAGAATGTTTATACGAATATTTATGCAAAGAATAAAATTAGCAATATTAAATAATAAGTGATGATTAATAAGTTAACCTAATATATGTAAATAAATGATTTTAAAAAGAATAATAGATTAAAAATATTTTTAGAAAATTTTTTTATGAATTTAATTTTTTTTAGCATATAATTTAATGATTTATAAATTATGTATAAATTTATAATAAAGCTTAAATTTTTTAATCAAAATTAATAAAATTAGGAACTTTTGGAGGGATTAGTGGAATATATGGAGAAATATTATGGGGATGTGGGGGCTTTGATAGATCAAGATTATGAGATAATAATGAAATTGTGCAAAGAAGTTTTAAATTTATTTAGCATTTAAAAAATAGAGAAAAGTTTAAATTAATTGGAAATAAAACTAACGAAAGTTTACGAAAAACATTTTTAATTCATGGTAAAATGTGTTTAACTATTTAATAAGCCGATAAACAGAGAAAAAATACTGGAAAATAAAGATCAGGCTATGAATATAAGTGTAACTTTGCTTTTAGTTTCGTTTATTTATAAGTAGGAAAATGAAAGTATAACAGGAAAAATAAATATATAAGATTTCACTTAGCTTTTAAGTCTTTTACAAAATATTTTCTCTATTCAATAAAAAGACATTTCCTATATACAGGTTCTTTTTAACATAATTTAAAAATTTGTAACTTAGGACATTTAAGAGCAATTTTTAAAGGCAAATTTGGAGTTAAAATTCAAAACTTTTCATTAATAATATAAAAAACTATTTGTGGAAAAATATGAGACAATTAAAAAACCAAGAAACGGGGTTTTTAATTTTACAGGAGTTTAACTTATTTTAAGAGAATTAGTTTAAATCAATCCCTAATTTGCAATTGATGTTAGCAAATAAGTAGTCTAAATAAAAGAATTTAAACAATTTGAGTTTTTTATTTCTATTGGAAGATAACCCAAAACTGATCCTGGCTTATAATAAGTCATTAATTTTTTAACGAATCAATTCGTTTCCAGCGTAGAAAATGTAAAAATGATTATAAATTAATTTAATAAATAAATCAACAATTAAATAAAAAATTATTAATTTTTTTTAATTTAAAAATAAATTTAAAATTAAAAAATAAATTAGAATTATTTGAAGGGGAGTTAGTAATTGTACTCTAATATTTGTTCCAGCATTTATATTACTGGCTAGCTTTTAGTTATTTTAATGCATATTTTTCCGTTAAGTATTCCAATTATGATGAATTAGAAGTGCAAAATTAAGAAGCAAAAAAAAAATTTGGAGATTTTCACTTAAGAAATTGAATTTTTGGACGTTTTAATTAAATACGCACCTTACACATATGGGGCCAGCTAGCTGCTTTTAAATAGCGTTTCAAATTTGCCTTTTTATTTTGAAAGCAAAAATTAAATTTCGCTGCGTCATTCCGGGGAAAAAATTAGGAAATATGTCATTGATTAAGTAAAAAAGATTCTTAGCGAAAAATATATCAAAAAATTTGAAAATTTGAAGGAAAATAATAAGAAAATACAAGAATTTTAAAGTTATATATCTTTGTTTGGGTTTTTGAATTTGGACGAAGAAAATGCTTTTGAGATATTAAAGATGGTTTATTTGAAAAATGATGAAATGATTATTAAAATTATTTTGCTAACTAAATTTTTTGAGGGTCTTTTTTATCTATTTTAGGTTAAAAAATAACAGATTTTTAAGTATAAAAATGGCTAGAATGTAGGGAAAGAATTTAAACCTTATGCTTATTTTTATTACTAATAAAATTTAAATAAATGGATAAACGAATTATAAAATGAATATTAAGAAGAAATTAAGTCGTAATAATAGAAAACAGAGCGAAAATAAGATGAAATATCTCTAAATATTTAAGAAATTTTGAAAAATTAAACAGAGCTATCATTTTTAGGAGTTTAAAATACAAAAAAATTACAAGGTTTAAAATAGTTAAACTTGTTTTTAGAGGAAATAGAAATTAATGGGAAAAAAAACAAATCTATAGAAAGCAATATAATTTCCTTAATTAATAACTAGGCTAATATTTTTGGAAATTTTGTGAATTCTACTGTAAATATTGAAAAAGTTCAGAAACAGTATGATGTGGAAAAATAAGATAATGTATCTGAAAAAAATAAAAAGAAATTTAGGAAAACGTAAAAAAATACTTTTTAATAAATTTTATGTTTTATTATACATGTTTTTATTTTTCTTTTATATAGGTCTTCTTAATTAATTAAAAATGAAGATTAAAGTAATGATAAAACCCCTAGATAAAGTTTAAAGAAAATGTAATAATAATTAATTAAATAAATAAATAAATAAATAAATAAATAATAAATTACTAATTATTTAATTTAGGCACCTGAAGTGATGCTAAGTATAGATATAGATATTAAATATTAATTTTTATTATTTAGTGAATATATGTTTGATTTGAGTTAAATTGAGGTTTTAGAATAAAGTAAAGAAATCTCGGACTATTAATAATTATACAATACTTCTTAAAGTAATTTAGTTTTGAAGATCAATAATAATCTCGATTTATACTACAGTCACTTATTTATTAATTTCAAAAAATACACAATTTTAACAACTTTTTCAGAGTCTATTTTGGATTTCATAGTCATTAATTCTAAAATAATAAGCTCTTCACCATTTTTAACTAAAAAATTAACTTTAAATTCAGAACAAAGGTAAATTAAAATTTAAAGTTATAATTTATAATTTATATTTGCTATTTAAATTTAGCCATTTTTATATAATATACATAGGTCAATAATTTTAAATTCATTTTTAATTATATTTATAATTATTATTTAATTACAAATATAATAATTTCATATATATATATATGCAAGTAAATTTAATGCATATTAAATAATCTATGTTTAAATAATTTAAAATATTAATCTAATTAATTATAATATGGGAATACAAATTAATGTTTATTTTACGATTTTTGACCTATATAATAATTTAATTATTTTAATAATTTTTTGTAAATAATATATTTTTTTTTATTTTTTAAATCTATATAAATTTATAAGATAAAAAAAATAAAATTAAATATATAAAATTTAGTGATAGTTATGATAGTGAATTAGGTTCTTCTGATTCAGCTGAGGAAATGGACGAAGAAGGCGAAGAAAGCGAAGATTTCGGCGACGAAGAAGACGGAGAAGAAACCAAAAGAAATGCCAATTATGCTTTAAGATTAACTTAGGGAGTTGATTAATATTTAAGTGAAAGCGAAAAAATTAAGCGAAAAATTCAAATCTTAAGAGAATAAAAAGTAGGATAACACTAATTCATTATAATATTATATAGAATTTTAATAATAAAAAAATTAATTGAAAATTATATATATTTAGTTATTTTTTTAATAAATTTTTATGTTTTAGACGTACTAAGCGTTTTACGAATAGCAAGTTAATAAAGAAGAGTTCAAATCTATGTATCCGAATTATGATCCTATTTTGTATGAAAGATGGCAAGATGTAGTCGTTTAATTTACAGATGAAGAAATTGAGCAATTAAGAAAAATGATAAATAAATTAAAACACGAAGATAGAATGGAACTTATTTTGAAATTAGACGAAAATGTCTTGATGAAAATTGACCCCAAATTAATAAAAGAAGTGAAATAAAAAAACAAAAAACTCTTTCCTTTAATAGACGATATAAGGTAAAAATGAATAGACTTTTTCATTTATTTTTAGTATTTTTTGTATTTTTATTTGGCTTTTATATGATTATATATTTATTAATTTTTTGTAAAGTTTGGATTCAATTTCTGATTTAAGTGAAGAAAATAACTAGAACAAATCGAGCAGCAGTTCCGATGATTTTTTCAGCGATGAAGACGATGAAAATAATAGAAATATGGACGAACTTTTCAAAGGGTATTTTTACGATCATTAATAAGAAAAATTGTTTTCCAAAAGACAAACTTTTGCAGCTTTTCCCAGAATAGAAGACGAAGTTTTGAGTATATTTATTTTTGCTTTGTTGCTGGAATAAAAAACTGGAAGCAAACACATTCTTTTAAGTGATTTGTTACATAAAGCTTGTATAAATCCAATTAATTGCTATAAAATTTACGACGCAATTTCGCTGATTTTATTGCTGCAAAATGAAGATTTAGATCTTTTAGAAGACTAGAAAAGTCCTAATTTACTTAAAAAAATAATCAAATAAAAAATAGGAAACGATTCCAAAATTCTTCCTTAAAATTCAGTTGATATCCAAGTAATTATAAAATCATTAATTTTATTTAGATTTTAAATTTAGATTATTTTTTATTTATTTGTTTTAAAATATTTAAATTATTTTAATTTTTTAATTTTTAGGAACTAAAATACAGCGAAGATAAGAGCAGATACGAAATTTTGCAGATATTTTCAATTCACAGAGGGGGAATTTTAGAAATGGGCGAAATTAAATATGGTTATTCCTTTTTAATGAAAGGAGTTTTTACTAAAACTGAGGCAATTTAAATTTTAGACTAAAATTATTAGTTACCCAAAGAAACTGACAGTAATTATATAACTGTTAATAGTTTACCTTGTATTTAGTAATTTAGAGAATAAATAAAAAATTAGTTCGGGTCATAATTGAGTCAAGGTTAATCTTACAGTTATTATATTATTATGATGTAATTTAGACTGATATATATGAATATTAGTGAAATTGAGAAGAGTTACGACAATTTAAGAGAATTTTATTTAGATAATTTTAAATTTAACTATCACGATATGGTTTTGGAAGGAATTAATTCAAGTAAATACAAAATATTTAAAATAAAAATTTAATTAAGATTGTGTAAATTTTAATTATATTTTTTTTTTTTAAAAATAGAATAATAAATAACGGGTAATATTTTGTGTGAAATTGACGATGTTGATATTGAGGAAAAAGAGAAATTTATTACTAAGAAAATTAAGTGGCCTTAAATAAATTTTTTATAGTTGTGTGTAAATAATGAGCATATTTTTAAGAAAACAGTTCCTTTTTTTTTGTTAAACAAAGTTTTACAGGAATCTTAAAAAGACATTTTAAACATTCTTATAACAGTTAGACCATCTTTGTTTAACCAGGTTTTAGACGCTTCTTTTAACATTTGCGAAGAAATTTGTTTGAATATGACTTGTTTACTGGAAAAATTAGAAAAATACATTAAAAACTTTTTTGAGCAATCTGAGTAAATATTGATTAATTTTTATTTAATATTAAATAGAAAAAAAAAAATTAAAATTTAATTTTACAATTTTATTAAAAGAAATGCTAGTTTTAATAAGAGGAAACCTTTAGATTAGCAGATTGTTGATAAAAGTGTATTATTTAATATTTGTAGCGATTTAAAAAATAATTTGTACGATTAATATGATTATTAGGTTTAAGATTACCACGCAAAATTAGAGTTGGTGGGGGAAATGATTTAGAAATTGATGAACAAATTGGTTTTTAGTAAATTTTACAAGTTAAAACAATTAGACTAGGAAAATCTTAAGAGATAAATTAATAATATAAGACATTTGAAGCAGACCAATAAGAAATTATTTGAAAAAAAAAGGAGAAATTTGGCTGCTGAGCAGAAGAAGTAGAAAATTGAGCTTAAAAATAAGATTTAGAACTTTTTGAAAGAAATTTTGAACGAACATGTTTATTTGAAGAATTTTTTTAGACTTTTTATGGAATTTTCTTACGGATTGATTAATTTTGTAGGCAAAGAAGCGCATAAAAATGGAATTAACTTTTATTTTTAGGATATTTTGGCTCCTCCTATTGGACTTTTGATTATTTTAGGGTATAATTTTAATATAGCAAGTTTATAATAAGAAGAAATTGTTATGCTTGATGAAGAAGAAGAAGAAGAGGGAAATTTAGGATCGGAAACGAGTAAAAACGATAATGTTAATTAGAAAATTTAAATAAATAAATTAAGTTTAAATAAAAATGTTTTTAATTTAAATAGATTTGCTAAATATTCCTAAACTTAGTAAATTGTAAAGTTCTGCGGAAATTGATATAAGAAGTAATATTTCCCTTTTAAATATAAGTAAAAACAAAATGGCGAAAATTAGTGTGGCAAATAATTTTTAGCCCAATTTTGAACTATCCACTATTTTTGATTATTTGTTTGGGAAAGTTTTTGGCATTATTGAAATGGAAAATTATTTACACGATATTTTAACAAGCAAGGAGAGAAATTACTTTAGCCATTTATCTCTTCAGCGAGTAAAAATATAAAATAATATGACATATATTAATTTATTAAAATAATTATTTATTTATTTTTTTTATATTTTAAAGTGTAAATAAAACATGCCTTTCACGAAAAAGCTTAAGGCTATAAAATCGCTGGCACAAAAAAGAGCTTAAAAATTAATGAAAGAAAAGAAATAAAGTTATTAAGTAAACTGTTAGATTTAGAGGAATTCTTGTTGGGCGTCTACAGTAAAAAATATTTTTTAAAAAATGTCGCCTCATGAAATTGTTCTTAATGATATCAAAATCGAGTTTAAGGGAGAAGTCGGCCTGGATTGGGGAGGTATTAAATAAAATTAAAGTTTAAAAAATAAATCGTTTAAAAAAAATTATATAATAGAATATTTTGAAAAAAATTATAAATATAATATTTATAAAAAATACAGAATAAAAAAAAATATAAAAATAGTAATTCATAGATAAATATAATTTTAAAAAAAAGCCTACTTTATAAATTTAGAATTTGATTAAATACTTAAAACATATATTTATAACATATATTTTTATTTGAATTAAAAAATGATAAATTTTTCTAGTATTTAATGTTTTATTTTTTAAAATATTATTTTATATTATTTATTTTTTAAAGTTATTATCTTATTTTATTAATTTTTTAAATCAATGTTAATATTTTTAAAATTAAAAATTAATGAATTTGCTAGGACTGAGATCTGAGTGGCTAAGTATTTTGGGGTAGGAAGTTTTTAACCCTAATTTTGGATTATTTTAAAAATCGGCAAATGGAAGAAGTATTCAGCCTTCGCCGCTGGCATTTTTGGTTCCCGATTACTTAAAATATTTTAGATATTTGGGTCGACTGGTCGGAAAGGCCTTGATTTAAAACTGGACTATTGAAGTTTCTTTTACAAAAAATTTTTTGAAGCATATTTTGGATAAGCCTTTGTATATAGAGGATTTGGAAGATGTAGATGAAGAGCTTATGAAATAATTGTAGTGGACATTATAAAATAATATAGATTCCGGGATTGGTGTTAATTTTGTGTAAATATATAGATATAAGATTTTAAATATAAAATTTTAAATTATGCTTTATTTAAATAAGGTTTATATAACTTATAATTTTTATCTGTTTTTATTTTAATTTTATTTTTTGTTTTTAAAGGGAAAATTAGGAAGTTATGGGAGATATTCTGAATATTGAACTAGAAGAGGATGGAGCTAATAAAGAAGTTACGGAAGAGAATAAAAAAGAGTATATTAACAAATTGTGTAAAAAGAAAATGACAGATGATATATATAAATAAACAATAGAATTTAAAAAGGTAAATTAAAATAAATAAATAAATTTATGGTTTAATTTAATTACTTCTATTAATAACTTTAAATATTTTAATAGGGACTTTATGATATTATTCCCAAAAAAGCTTTAAATTATTTGTCTTAAAATGAACTGGGACTTTATTTATCTGGAATGCCAAAATTAGACAGTAAATAAAATGAATAATTTAGTTAAATTTAAATTTAAAATTATTAATTTAATTTTAATATTCTTTTGATATTTTTTTTTAGTTTAAAAATTGAAAGACAGTGTAAAATTAACAGGATACAATAAGAATGATATAACAGTAATTTAATTTTTTGAAGTGCTGGAAGAGTTTGACGACACTATGAAAGCAAACTTCGTCTTCTTTTTTTCAGGTTCCTTTAAAATTCCCTTGGACAATTTTGAGGAAAATTCTTTAGAAATTATAAAAGCGAATTCAATTCTTAATTTGCCAGGTAAATTTATTTGTTAGAAAAAACTTTGAAATTTATTATAGGTTTTTTTTTAAAAGTTGTAAAAATTTTTTTAATTTATTAAAAACTTATTTTTTAATTGTTTTAGTGGCTCACACTTGTTTTTTACAAATTGAATTACCTGATTATAAAGACAGACTTGTGCTAAAGTAAAAATTGGTTTAAGCCTTAGTTTATGGAAATAGCGGATTCCATATACTTTGAATACTTTTAGTTTCATTAAATTTATATATGAAAATAAATCTAATTTTACAAATGAATTTTTATATATTTATTAAAAAATTTAGTTATATATGAAAAGTTAAATATTTAAAATATAAGTTTATTTTATTTTATTGGGTATAATTATAAAAAAAAATTGAAAACCATTATTATTGTAAAAGTTTGTAATTTGTGTTTATTATATGAAAGAATTTATAAGTATCAAAATAATTAATTTATCCTTATTTATTATTTGTTGTTGTTTATTTACTATTAAATCTGAATATAATGTGATGCTTTTTTTTTGAGAAAATAATAATTTTGTTTTTATTAATATTATTTAATTAGTGTTAATAAAAAAATAAAAAATAGAAAATTTTCAAAAAAATAAAATAAATTAAAATATTTAGGCATAAAAAGCAAATCAAAAGCATGGAAAATATCGAAGAAGAAAACTAAAATTAAAATTAATAATAGAACTTAAATAATTCTATGGACTAATAGTTCATTGACATTTCTCAATTAGACCAAGAAAAATTATTAAAATTGGCAGATGAAAAATTCGAAAAATACGAACTTTAAGACGCAACTTATTATTACGAAGAAGCAGTAAGAAAAAACCCAGACAGTGACATTTGTTTGATTGCATATGGTGAATTTTTAAAGGTAAATAAAATAAAATTAAATTTAAAAAATCATTTATAAAAAAAAACTTATTAATGAGATATATTTATATTTTAAAATTTTTTTTATTTTAATTTAATTTTTCTTTATTATTTACCAGCACACTGACGAAGTAGAAAAGGCCGAATTTGTTTTCGAAAGAGCAATTTAATTACACCCTAATACAAATTTGAAGAAGTATTTTTAATTAGCAGAGTTGAAAGACGGGAAAGATTCTTTGTTATTGTATGAAAAAGGGGTAGAATTACTCGAAAAATAACAGTAAATGTTAAAACCAGAGGAAATTAAAGACCTTTGTAACGCTTATGCAGCAATTGCTGAATTGTACTAGACTGATTTCGTTTAGTACAAGGAATCTGAAGAAAAAGTAACTAGTAATATTGAAAAGGCGTTAAAATTTGACCCTGAAAATTTGGACGCCAAAATGTAATTGGCAAATTACTGGCTGAACAAAGAAGACGAAGAAAAGGCTAAGGAACCTTTATTATTTGTGTATGAAACTTTGAAAGTCACTGACTTGGAGTAGGAAGTGGTTTCTATGGACTAGGAAAATTAAAATGGTTAAAATTAAAATTAAAATAATGGAAATTTGGAAAATTAGGGCCAAAGTAGTCAGAATATAAATTTCAATAAAAAATATAAATATAATAGCGACAGTGTTACTTAGAGTTTTAAACTGAATGTGGCTAAGGTTTTGATGGAAGTTGAATTATTGGACTAATCTTTGATTATGTTGTAACATTTAAGTGAGTTGGACAGTGATAATAAAGAATATTTGTATTTGTTATCTTATGTTAATTTTAGACAATAAAATTATTACACTTCTTTGGAATAAGTAGAAGAATTGTTAAATAAAAATTTTGATGAAGAAGACGGAATGGACTAAGAAATTTTGGCCGCTGCAAAAGAACTTAAAAATGAAATTTCCAAAATTGACCTTAAAAGTAGTAAAGATGGAGTTATGACGAAAGAAGAAGAATAATAATTGGAAATGATTAAAAAAGCTATGTAAGAAAATGGATAAGACGAAGATGATTTTGAATGGAGCGATTGCGAAGAAGAAGAAGAAAATATGGAATAATAATGATAAAAAATCTATTATTAATAATCATACTATATTAATTGTTTTAAACATTAGCCTATAAGTTATTTTCAACTAAAATAGAATTAAATAAACTAAACTATGTTAAATTAATAAGAGTATAGAAATTTATTAATTAATAATTTAATTATAAATAAATGATGAATAAATGGGTTTATTTAAATTTTCCTTTTTATATATAATTTATTAAATTAATTATATTATAGTTTACTACAGTTTATATAATTTAGTAAATTGATCATACTAAATTAATATAGTATATTTATTACAATATTGATTAATTATTTAATCTTGCTTTTTATTTGAACATTAATTTTTTTAATAATAAATTTAAGTATATCATACCTTTAAAATTTATAAATATTAAGCAAATTTTAAAAATTATTAATAGATTTTAAAAATAAATTAATTTTATATCTATTAATAATTTATTATTTATTTATTTACATTTTGAATTAAAAAATAATCATCAGTGTTCATTACTATTTAATTAAAATTTAATACAGTTTTTTATGTTCTTTTTAAAAATTTAAATAGAAATTAAAATCATTTTTGTTATTTTCAATTTTCTTAATTTTAGTTTTAATTTTGAATATCAATATCATATTCTAATCTTTCTTATTATTAACACTAAACTTTATTATTTTCATTAGTTTTACAACTGTAACTGGAATTTCTCTAATTATATTAATTTTCATCATTATCTTAATAATTAGAATTAATGCTAACATTAATAATTTCTTCCTTTTTTTAATTTTTAGTATTTATATTACTATAATTATTTTAAAATAAATTCAAATTTTATTTTTAATTTAAAATTAATTTTTTATGATTTTCCTGATTTTCGTGGTTTTCGGTCATTTCTTCCAAATCTTCCAAATCAGTTTTTAATTTCAATTTCAAGTTTAAATCTGGTTTTTTATTATGCTTAAAAAACTTTGCATTTAACTTTTGATCACTCTAATTTTAAATTTATTTAAATTCTTTTTATTTAAGTTATTTTGTATTTTAGCTATTATTTACTTATTGTATTTAGTTGCTGCTACAAATAATATTATTTTTATATAAATTATTATTTTATATGTTATCACTTAAATTATTATTATTTAAATTATTATTAAAATTATTATTATTTTAATTATTATTATCATTTTATATATTATTATCATCGTTTTAAACTTTATTATTGTTATTTTTTGAATTTTAATTATTATAGCTTGTAATTTTTTTTTTGGTATGAGCTTTTTGGGTTAAATCTTATTTCAAAATTTGTGGAATATTTTATCTGTTTGTTTTTTGCGGATTTTGTTTTGTTTCTTAGGGAATAGAAACGTTACTTCCTATATTTTCATATGAGTCTTAAGAATTATTAGTGTCTGTATCAGGAGGGAGTTGTGAAATTTATTTTACAAGTAAATTTTGGTTATTTTTCTAATTTAATTAGTAAAAATAGGATTATTTATTGTTTTCAACATAATTTTAGGGAAATTGTGATTGAAAAATTTATTGCTGTAAATTAGAAGGAATTTGGGAATCTAAATTAAAGTTAGATTTTTGTATCAATTTCTCCAAATTTGCTTGTAAAGGACTAAATCTGGGTACTGAAGGACTGGGATATCTTTGTGACGGTTAAATATGGTTTTGGTCAATTCCTCTTAAAGATTTTATTATAGCTTTTACCTATTCATTTGTAGTTACAGTTTTATAGTATAAATATGAGAATTCTTCTAAGACTTTATTATCTTATTCTTCCAATTAATTTTAAGTTAAATTACTTCTTCGCATCGGATCTTTAAATGATAATTAAAATTTATATATTTTCTGCAATTAAATTTATTTTTTTATAAATTGATTACCTATTTACCCTCCTTTGGGGACACCTATTTTTTTATGGATATCCATTTTATATAACCAATTATCTTAATTAATTTAATCTATGTCGTTTTCGGATTTGTAAATGTCATAACTTTCATTTGAATAATGTATTTTTGTGATATAAATTTGGCCGTCGTCCTCGACCAATTTTCTGTCCTGCATACAGCCAAAATAACTAATAATTTTACTTCCTAAAGCAAAATACAGTTTCCAGTCTATTTTTTCTTTGGTCGTCCAAGTGTCTAAATCTAGAATTTCTTATAACAAAATATCATTTTCCCTGTCAGAGTCATTTTCAGAACTGATGCTGTTCGTATCGCTTTCTTGGAGATTTTTGAAATAGGTATTTAATCTATATATAAATTTAAATTTAAATAATAAAATTAAATTAAAAACTAATCATTTTAGTCTTATAAATATAAATTTCAAAAAGCAAAAAATAAAAAATAAAAATGAAAAACAAATTTTTTGTAAAAATTATATTTTTTTACTTTTAAGAATGTTTTCTGACCGCAGGATAAGAATTTTCTTTTTATATAAAGTTGATAAAATTAGCTGAGTCTTCTTAATTTACCTGTTGAGATTTATCTTACACAAAAGAATTAATTGATTTTGAAAAAGACTAAGATTCATGTTATTTTTCCGAAATCGCATGATTTTACTGTTACTCCACAAAAAATTCTTTATTATTAAGTTAATTATTCGAAGAAAAATTGAAAAATTTTCTGCTATTATCAAAATTTTATTTATCTACAGCTGAACCTTAGTTTAAATTATTAAAATTATTATTATTACTATTAAGATAATTATTATTATTATTGGACTGAGAATCCTAGTTTAAAATTTGTTTAAAGGTCGGAAATTGTCTTTGCTGCTGAGACAATAACTCTATTTTATCTGTGTTTGAGAAGAGTTTTGCAGGGTCTGAAATTGTTGTCTCAGTTTTTTCTGATTGCGAGTTTTTTGTCTTTATTTTTTACGAAAAAGAAGAGGAACTAGACTTTTTCTCCTTTAAAGTTTAGCTTTTATTTATTTAGTTTTAAATTTAGTTATTAAATTAATTTTAAATTTAAATCTAGTCGTCAAATTAGGTTTAAATTTAAATTTTATCTGAATTTTAGCTTTGATTCTTATTTTATTTATTTTGTTTAGGATTTTGTGATATGGGGTTTTGTTATTGTTGCAAATTTATTTGTTCTTTAAATTGAACTGAGGTATTGTTTTGGGATTTTGAATTTTTTTTTATTAAGCTGCATTTAGGAGGCGAAGTTATTAAAGAATCTTTAATGTTGTAATCGTTATATGGGGTGTTTGTATCTTCTAAATTTAAGAGGTTTTACCTGGATTCATATACTTGAATTGAGCTTAAGTTTTGGTTGTTTTTTTGACTTTATTTAAGATATTTAATAGAATTTTTATTTTCTAAACTTTACTCTTATTAAATTGATTTTTTAGAATAAATTTCTTAATCATTTGCCATATTTTTAAACTTTTTTTCCGGGTTATTTTTACCTTCAAATTTTATATCTTTTTTAGATACTGCTACATTATATTCTAAATTATTTTTTAATTTGTGAAAATCTGGAGTTTTTTAACTTAAACTATAAAAATTATTTAAAATAGGTGAAATATCTTATTATTATAATTATTATTGTTACTAGATCTAATATTATTATAATTAATTAATATTTCTATTTATAGAATTATTCATATTATTAAAATTTTGATTATTTAAAATGCTGTTACTCTGATTTATAATTGAATTGTTATTGTTATTATTATTATATTTTTTGTTGTTGTATAATTACTTTAGTAGCTTTTTTTAGCTCTTAAGGGGAGAATTTTTGAAAGGGCTATTTCCAAGATACGAATTATTTATATTTGGTTATAATAATAAGTTACCATATGACCTTTTAAGAATATTTTAATTTATGCTATTTTAGTTTTATTATAAGTTTTATATTTAACCATTATTTGGGTAATTTTGTTAATTATGGATCAAATCACTATTGTTTAAATTATATTAACTATTATTAAACGTTTTATTAACATGGTACCAATATGATTCTGGTAATTACGACCTTCTTTTTAGATTTTCTATAATTCTTTCTTAAATTCTGTGAAATGCCTGTTAACTTAAGTTGAATTATTCCGTACTTTTTAGTTGATTTGAAAGCAAAGAGCACTGTAAATTTGAGAAATTAAATTCATCTTTTAAAGGAATATGCCTCTTATATTTTTCCGTTTGAGCATGGACATCTAGTTTTACTAATTATTTAGGCCAAAATTCGAAAAGGTGACGTTGGTCTTGGTCTAGCATAATTTGTTTTAGCTTGTCTATTTCTTATAATTTTTTTAAAATATATACTAAATCCATCTTTTGGTAAACGGATGTTTGACATTGTATAAATTGTTATTTTCTATGGTTATCTATAAAAGGATTGAAGGCACTTTAAATTTTAAAAAATTAGTTTATTTTTAAAAAAAATGAAAATTATTTATAAAAAGTTAGTAAATAAAGATATTTTAAGTAAATATTAAGCTATTCGATTTTCAGATAAGATATTCTTAATTGACCATATATATGTTAAAAGAGTTGATTAATTATAAAAAAATGAAAAAAATAATTTTTAAATTATATATTAAATATGGCTAACAATTTTTAATTTTATGTTACTTTTTTTAATATTTTTTTTTAATTGTTAATTAAATTATGACATCTATAATAATTTAATCAGAATATGATAGAAATAAAAACTTATCCAAAAATCGAATAAGCTAATAATTTAGATTGAAATTAATTATACTCAAAGTAATCCTTTAATGTGATTTTAAGAGAATTAACATGTCTAAGAAAATATGAAAATATTTGAAGAATATGGTTTTCCATGTCTTATAAAGATGAAATATCATTTCTTTTTAGTTTTAAGCCAACTTTTTTAGAAGCTTAGTAAAATTTATTATGCTCCTATTATTTCTTATCTTTATTTAGGGGCAGGTTTTTTGTTTCTTCTTTACTTTCTAAAAGAATTGAATTTTACAACATTTATTTATACATATATATATGTTATATGTTATAAGTTTATATGTTTTTATGTTTATGTGCTTGTATTATTTATGTTTATAAGTTTAAATGTTTATTTTTTAATATTTTTTTATGATTTTATGTTTAAATATTTATTTATTAATTTATTTTTACTTCTATGCAAATTTAAAATTTTAGAGAATTTAGGTATTTTAATGAATTCTGGTATATACTTAGACCTTCTCTTAGTTCGACTCTTGTCAATAAATATTTTTGATTTTTTATGTTCTTCTTCTTTGATGTCTTTTTTTAGTTAAATAGTTAAATAAGATTAAAAATTGTGTAAAATTAATTACCTTTTAGTGTTTCAAATTCGAATAGATCATTTAAAAGAGAAGCCTAAAATGAGTATTTCACAAATGGTTTGGTTATATTTCTTCCTATAAATATCAAAGAACTTATTAAACCTCCTTAAAATATTTAATAATTTATTTGTAATTATAAATATTAAGATTACTTAATTTACAAATATTTAATTTTTATTTTACCAACTGAAGAAAGAAATGAGTAAACATCAGTATAAGTTCTATGATAAAATTTAAAAATATTTAAAAAGTTCTTGAAGGAAATAAAAAATTTAACATAAATTTTTTTATTAAATATTTTTTTATTTACCTTTTATATATAGTTTTTTTTTATTTAATTGTGGGGTAAATTGAAAGAAGTTCTGGCGTGGATTCTACTTTTTATTTATACATATAAGTTTTTTATTCATAAATTAAATGCTATTCCGATTTTTATTCGCTGAAAAACCAGCCAATTTGTGAAATTATTTCGTTTTACTGAAACTGCATTTCGACGTCAATTGTATCGTAAGGAGAAATATTTATTTTAATTAATTTTAATTCAGAAATAAAAGGAGTTTCGTAGTTTTCTGGATTAATATACCCATTTTGGTAGAGAAAGAACATATTTTACTATAAATTTTGATTTGAGCTTAAATTTAAATCTGCGAATGAAACATCTGTGTTTTCTTTTGAATAAATTATTTTTATTTCAAAAAATTTTTCTGATTTTTTTTCAGCTTTCTCATAGTTATTTTGCAAATATGTGTTAAGATAAAGGTTAAGTTCAGGGTTTAAGCAGAAAACCTAAATATTTAATTTTTCCGAAATTTCATAATAATCATTACATTTTTCAGTAAACTAATGATCTGTATAGTTGAAAATATTGGAGGCATATTGTTCGTACTAACGTAGAATAATTTAAAAATTTTCGTATCTATTTTGATAAAAACTTAAAAGATTTTGATTAATTGCAACAGCGAATTCGAAATCTTTTCTATCTAAAAGTTCTGATTCAAAATCAGCTATTGTTTGTTACAGTTCGGTAGTCGACTCGGTTCTATAAATGAGGTGACCGATTTCGCTAGAAACTACTGAAACTACTGTGATTATTATTATAAAAGAAAAAACTGTTCCTACAAAACTTCTGTAAACTTTGTCATCTTTGTACCTTAATTGTATGGGTTTACCGAAAAAGTCGACTTAAAAAATAAAAATTAATTAAGCAAAATTAAATGAAATTAAATTATAGAAATTAAACTAAATTGAGAGAAATTTTAACAAAAATTAAATGAAAATTACGCGAAATTAAACAAAAATTAAACAAAAAGTATTTTAATAATGTTAAGAAATTTAAACATAAAATTAAACAAAAAATTTAAAAATAATAATAGTGTTTTTTTTATTTTTTTTAATTTATTAGTTTTACATTTAATTTTATAAAATTTTTACCTTTATAAGCTAGATTTGAGAAGTTTTTTATTGAGTTCATTTTCGAGTTTTTAATTTTTTATTTTTTATTTGCTGAAAAAAATGAGTTTATTTTATATTTTACTTGTTTATTATATTTTGATTAAACAGATTAAATTTTATAGAGAACAGAATTTTAATTTCAATTATTTTATTTCTGAGTTTAATATTTATTTTTAGTTTTTAAAAAGTTATGGTTTATAGATGTCAAATTTAATTTTTAGAAATTTTTTGTAATTTTTTTATTAATTTTTTAATTGTTTAAAAAATTTATTAGGTTTTCTAAATAATTTTTTTATTAATTCAGGGAATATAAATAAAGAGTTAATAATGAAATTTTACTAGTAAAGTTTAGATTTAGAATATAATTTTTTGCTAATTAATTATATGTATCTATCTATTTATCACTGAAATTTATAGGATAAATTAAACAAATAGGTTTTTTTTGTGAAATAATAGTTGAAAGTGCGAAAAAAAAGGATAAATGGAAATTTTAAGAGTTGAAATTTTATAGTAATAAAATTTAAATATTTTTAGGATTAAAGTTTAATTTTTTGAAAACAAG
The DNA here is from genome assembly GCA_001447515.1 of Pseudocohnilembus persalinus. NCBI lineage: Eukaryota > Ciliophora > Oligohymenophorea > Philasterida > Pseudocohnilembidae > Pseudocohnilembus > Pseudocohnilembus persalinus. The sequence continues at coordinate 362,049 of LDAU01000098.1, forward strand.
GTTCAAAATTCGATTGAAATAAAATAGAAATAATTAAAAAATTGAGAAATTGACTGACAAGCAAGGATTTTGGACAAATAAATTTGAAGGTAATTTAAATATGTATAGTACTTAAATTTAAAATATAAAGCTTTATATATATTTTAATTGATAAATTAAATTAATTTAAATAACTAACTAATTTTTTATTTAACAAACAAAAGAAACTAGTTAAATTGGTATTTTGCTAATTAAATTAATATAGTTTTATTTTGTATGAATTGTTTATTTTCATTTTCAGGGTTTTAAGGCGAAGTTTCTTAAGGGGAAGTTATCTTATTTTTTGAATTATCTTAAAGTTCTTTATCTTAATTAAGATTTAGATAATCTTCTTCTGATGGCTCTGGTTTTTTTGGCTCTTAAGTCGATGGGTTTTTTATCGGTTTTTTTATATTATTCAGCAACTCTAGCTCTGACTTTTTAATTGACGACGGTTAAGTATTTGGCAATAGCTTTTCTGACGGTCTAGAATTAATTAATTATTTAATTAAAAATTAGTTAATTATTTAAAATATTTACAAATATAAATTAATATAAAAAAAATGTTTTAAAAATAACATTTACTTAAAAAAAATTAAGAATTATTAAAAGAAAAGAAAAATAATGAATTTATGTATTTATCGTTTTTAAATTTTGTTTTAAGAAAAGGAAAATATTGAAAATTTTATTTATTTTATTTTAAAGCGAAAAATATTGTTTTCAGTTTCTAAGCTCTAAATATGAACAAAAAAATATAGCCTTTTTATTAGTTGAACATTTTTTAATTCAAATTTTGCTTTTATAATTTTTAAGTCTCTTTTTATTGTAATTTTATTTGCAAAAATTCTCTACTTCTTTTAATTTAGATTCGTCTTTAATTTCTAATTTTTATTATTTTATTTAAGTCAATTTTATCGAAATTAAAAAAATCCAATAAAGTTAGTTATTTGGTTTAAAACTGATTCTAATATTCTTTTAATTGTGCTGCATTTAACTTGACTTTTATTTATTCTATTTGCTACTTTATTAAATTTATAAAAAACTGGGGTTTTTCAACTTTAAAGGTCTATTTTCTTGTTTTTTTTTTCGTTCCAAAATTGAGTTAATTTCAGATTCTTTGTACGAATTTTTCATCGCAGAGCCGAAAAACAAAATGGAAATATTGATTTGTGAGTGATTTTAAAATTGCGAAATTTTTGAAATTTAGAAAGTTTTTGTGAAAGAAATTGAAATGATAGGTTTTAATTGAAGGGAAATTAGGGTAAAAATTGGAGAAAAAATAGTGCAAAATTAATGAAAAATTTGGGCGAAAAATGAATTGGTAATTTACTCTAATTCTTCCGACTTTAGAGGCGGTTCCTCCGGCTTATTTGGCAACTCTGAGGGAGAAGAGTTCTTATCTTAAAGAGGTTAAGTCTTTGTTTAAATCTTCTTCAGATCTGTTTCTTAATTTGAAAACTCTTAATTTTTTGTCCATTTTTTTATTTATTTGTTTATTGAATTGGTCTGATTAATTTAATTATTTTATTTTTTTCTTTTTGTTTCTTTTACGCTATAATATTGGCTTTATTAAATTAATTAAATTAACTTGATTGATTGATTAATTAATAAAATTTTTTTTTTGCTTTTTTTTAATCTAGATAAACTATTAATTATTTATAAATAAAGCAAATTTTAATTAATTAAATTTAATTTATTTGCCTTTATAGGATATATAATTCTTTTAATTAATTTAGCTTTTTTAATAAACAATTATTTTTTTAATTTTTAGGAAATTCCTTTTGCAAATTTAAAATAGTGAAAATTTTTAGATAATTTTTTTATTATGGTTCTAATATTTAATTTATTTTCTTATATATTTGGAAATATATTGATTATTAATGGGTTAAAAATTTAGTAATTTTTAAAAGTCATACATAATTCGATTAAAATTTATTATTTAATCAAGAAAAATTCTCGAAATAGGCTCTATAATTTAATGGTAGAATACTTGACTGTTAATCAAGACGCCGCAGATCGATACTGCGTAGAGCCTAATTATTTTTTTAATTCTATTAATTAAATTATATAAATTTCTTTATTAAGTTATAAATGTTTATGGTTTATATTTTTTATTAAAAAATTTGAATTATTTTTTAATTTTAAATAATTTTATTTAAATAGTAGATAAAGAAAAAAATTTAAAAAAAAAATTAGGCTCTACGCAGTATCGATCTGCGGCGTCTTGATTAACAGTCAAGTATTCTACCATTAAATTATAGAGCCTATTTCGAGAGTTTGGAAAAAAATAATTCAATTTTGGGGTCTTTGTGTTTTATTATTGGGTAGATTAAAATGTTACTTTTAAAGTATATTTAACATTTATTTTAAAATAAAAAAATTAAATATTTTAACAATTTTAATATATTTAGAGATTTTAACATCAAAATTAAGAAAAAATAAATAAAAATAAGTAAAAAATAAATATTTATAGAAAAAAAAAAATTAGGCTCTACGCAGTATCGATCTGCGGCGTCTTGATTAACAGTCAAGTATTCTACCATTAAATTATAGAGCCTATTTCGAAATCTTTATAAAAATGAAAAAGGTTATAGGAATTTTATTAAATTATTAAAAATTTTCAATTAATAAACCCAAGAAATATAATTTTATATTAATTTTTAAAAAATTCTAAATTTATATATATTATTTTTAATTTTAATAAAAAATAATAAATTACTGTATATAAAATACAATTAATTCGATAAAGAAATTGAGTGTATTTTTTTTTTTATGATATCTAATAAAATTTAAAAATATACGTTTATATATATAATTTAGGTGTAAGTGTAAAAATGGAGTTTTATTTTTTATATTTATATTTATATTTATAATTATAATTTATTTTGTCTTTTTGTAAAATTTAAATCTCTCGAAATAGGCTCTATAATTTAATGGTAGAATACTTGACTGTTAATCAAGACGCCGCAGATCGATACTGCGTAGAGCCTAATTTTTTTTTATATATTTTTATTATTCTATTAAACTTTTTTTATAAATATAAATTTTTTATAAATATTTTATTGATATATTTGTTATATTATAAGCTGAAGAAAATGATTATGCATTTTTCAATAAATTTTATCATTATTCATGTATGGTTATTGGAATTAATAATTCAAGCTGAATAAGTTAATTTTAAAGAATTTTTAATTTCTACTAAAATGTGAAAATTTTTTAATTATATTCTCATTAGCTTCAATAATTACTTTAAAATTAATTAATTTTTCCTTATTTTTAATTGAAATTTTTTTGATAAAAAATTCAGTCACGCAAAATTAAAAAAACTTACCTTTTAATTAAAAAAAAAAATAATTTTTCTAAATAAAATAATAATTATAAAATTTATTTAAATTAAAATCAAAAAAAATGAGCAATTAAATTTTTTAAATTCAAGTTGGGGGGATAAAGTGCACAAATTGTGCTGCAAACATAGAAAAAAACTTAAAATTAATTGAAAATATTATTTAAGTCAGCGTAAATGTGATGCAAGAAAAAGTGTAGGTAGTTTTGCCTAAAATAGAAGAAAAGAAAACTGAAATTACTATTAATTAAGTGACTTAAAAAATAAATGACTTGAAATTTTAGGTTCTTAGTTCGCCGAGAAAAATTTTGCTACAAAATTCTGATTTAGAAAATAAAAGTGTTAGGTGTATATATGTCGATATTTGGTGTTAAAATGAAGATTTTTAGAAAATTATTAATTTTTTAAAGGAAATTCCTGGGATTTTAGAAGTTAGAAAATAGATTTAATTTGGAATAAAATAAAATTAAAAAGAACATGAAAAAAAAGGTTAATAATAAATTATTTTAATAAAATTTAAATACGTTTTTCTAAAATAAAAAGTAAACTTTTGTTATTATTTTAGTTAATATTTTAGGAATAAAATTGGTATTATTTTTGTTTTTATAGTTGTTTTTATTTTATTAGAAATTAAGAGTATTTAAATAATTTTTATAATTTATTATAGGATAGTTATCGATTACCTACGATTATGAGGTAACAAATGGGGTAAGAATTGAAGAATAGATAAAAAAATATAGCCAATAAAATTTGTATAGTTATTCAATTAACGATGATATATTTTTGGACAATTTTAAGACAAATTCAGTGAAAAATGAGAATAGTTAAAATAAGTTTTATGCTGCAATTATTTTGATAGTTTTATTTATGACTTTAAGCCTTATAGTTCCCCATGGTTTTCCTTCTTTATATGATAAATTAATTTATCCAAAATATCCCATTAGTATTTATACTATTGTTGGAATAGTTTTAGTGCTGATAACTTTATAATTTTACGGAATAAAAATTTTTAAAATAGCTTTTGTGCAATGGAAATCTTACAGTTCTTATAATATGGTGAGAACAAATAATATTTAATAAAAATTTATAAATTAATAAAAATCTATAAAAGTTAAAGATATAAATGTTAACAATGAAAATTTTTAATTTTTTTATTTTTAAATAAAAAAAGGAAACTTTGGTAAGTTTAGGCGCGATTTCTTCTTTGGTAATGAGTGTTTATTTGGCTACTTTATACTGTTTAAAATTTGACTTTTAGAATTCGAATGACAGTGTATTGGAAATGTAGAATATGAAAATTTTTTCATTATTTTAAACAACTGGTTTAATTTTACTAATTATGTTTGTGGGTAAATATATAGAAGGAATCGCAAAAAAAAGTATAGTAAGTATGATTGACAAAATTCTTCCGCCTCAGAATTAACTGGTTTAAAGTAACAAAGTTCAGTATATTGTACCGAAAAATAGATGGTTAATAATTAAAGAAGAGAAAATTGTGAATGTTAGTTTATTAAATAAATTTGATATTATTCGAGTTTTGCCCAAATAAAAAATTTTAATTGATGGAGTGGTTTTGAAAATCGAAGAAAATAGTTAAAATTAGAAAATGGAGTTTTTTGTTAACGACTCTGTTAATTATGGTGAGGACGAAGCTAGATAGCTTAAAGTTGGAGACAGGATTTCAAGTGGAGCCACAATAGTTGTAAAACATCAAAATATTTAAAATAATTAAATAAAAATAAAATATAAAAATTATAATTAAAATAAATAATTTGAATTTTTATTTAAATAATGAATCATATAATTTTATTTAAGAGTGGAAGTGCTTTGGTTTAGGTAGAAAACGCTTTAGAAGACTCTATTTTATCGAAAATATCTTTATAATTGAATTAAGCTTAAAATAGCAGCGGTGAATCTTAAAATAATGAAAGTATTACAAATATTTTATAACAGGTTTCTGAGTATTTTGTAAAGGGAGTTATATTATTGAGTATAACAATTTTGTTTATATGGGCCGTTGTTATTGGCTTTGATTTGATTGATGAACAGTATTTGAAGCATAATGTTTGTGTTATTTGTATTCCTTTTGAAAGGGCTGTTTCTGTTATGGTCGCTAGTTGTCCGTAAAAAAATATAAATTAAAAATTTTATATAAAGATTTAAATTTAAATTTAAATATTTTTTTAAAATTACTTTTTTCTTTATTTTTAATTTATAATTTATAATATAATAGATGCGTTATTGGTTTAGCGATTCCATCTGTTGTCGCCATAGCTTTGAATTTGGCGATGAAACATAATATTATTATAAAGAATACATCTAGTTTTGAGAGCATAAATTAGGTTAAGTCAATTATTTTTGATAAAACTGGTACTTTATTTACATAGTTTGATTAGGTTAAAGAAAGTATTTTCATAAATTAGGAATAATAATAGGATCTTAAAGAATTAGATTAAGATAAAATTTGGTAAATAGTGTATCTTTTAGAAAAGTAATTTCACCACCCAATCGCAAATATTCTTTTAAAACATAGTGCCTCACTTATTAAATCACCTTAAAATTTAGGTAAAAAAATATAATCTAATTTTATTTTATTTTATTAATTTTTTTATTTTAAAAAGATTTTTATTGTGAAAATGAGGCTATATTTGAAAGGCATGGGATTAAAGGGAATGTAAAAGATAAATAAAATGATAATAAATTTTAAATTTTGATTGGAAGCAAAAATTACTAATTAGAAAACGGAATAGATTAAAAATAAATTTCTGAAATTGAATAGAAAAAGTTGATTTAAGGGACTGCAATTTATTTATCCATAAATAAAGTTATTTTATTAGTAATTTTATTAGACAATGAGAAATCTTTAAGGCCAGAAGCCAGACAAGTAGTTTAATATTTAAACTAATAATAAAAAAAAAATGTGTATATTTTGAGCGGAGACAGTAAATTGTCGGTAAATTAACTGGGCCAATAATTAGGAATTCCTGAAACTTTTTTGTACGGAGAATGTGACTAAAATTAAAAATAGAAAATAATTCAGTAAATAAAAAAATAAAACACCTTAAATTACGGCAAAGTAAAATAAAATTAAATTTAAAAAATAAAACTAAAATTAACAATTTAATTTTTTAAGAATGAATTTAAATTGTTCTAAATTTAAGTTTAAATTAAAAAATTTAAATATTTTTAGCTTTTAATTTTATAAAAAATATTTGAATTTTTTAATATATTTTAGATTTTTATAGATATAAATAAATTTTATATACTATGATTCTTAAAGTTTTATTATAATTTATTAGAATAATAAAGTTATGATGATTGGAGACGGATTAAATGATATTTTATCTTTGAAAGAGGCCGACGTAGGTGTTTCTATTAACAGTAAATCGGAGCTGAATTTGATAGCTTGTGACGTAATTATGCTTAATTAGAATTTATGGAAATTAGTCACTTTATTTAACTTAATAAAATGTTCTAAATTATTTATTTTTATTAACATTTTTTGGGCGTGTGCTTATAATGTATTTATAGTAATATTATCTTCAGGAATGCTTTATAAGTATCACATAATGATTCCTCCTAGCGTTGCTTGTATAAGTATGAGTATTTCGAGTTTAATTGTTGTTGGGTTTTCTAATTTATTAAGACTTGTCAATTTTGAGAATTATAGTACTGATAATAAAAAGTTTTAAGCGAAAAATAAAAATAATAAATAAATGTAAAAGGAAATTAATAATAAAGAATATGTTTAGGAAATGGGCAATTATTAAAATGGAAATTCCACTCTTTTTAATTCAAATGGACACTTTTAATTGATAGATGAAATAGAACAGAAAAATTCAGATCAAGTTTTGGTTATAAACTCTTAAAATTAAACTGTAAATAACAGTATAATTAATAGGGGAAATGATAATGTTAGCATTAATTTCTATTGATTATAATAGGACTTTTTTATTTATTACTTGTTTTAATTTATTATATATATATATTTGAAATTTTTAGAATTTGTATTATACTAAATATAAATAATTTAACAGAAAATGTTTTACTTATGAATACTTTATAAACATCAAAAAATAATTTGATTATCAATTTATATATATTTTGTGTACTATTTTATAAAATGAGAATAGACTTATTTCGGTAATAATTTAAATAAAAAATTTTAATAACCAAAATAATAACTGTTAGTATTAAAATTTAAAATTGTTTTAAATATCAATTATAATATTTTTATTTTGTGATTGTTCACATTGATTATCAAAATATCAGTGCATTTGCTAAAAAATTTGATTTAAAAAAGAGGTATGAAATATTATTAATAAATTACATAAAAATGAAGCTTTTATACAATATTATTTGGATTAATTTGAAAAAAATAATTTATTTCAATAAAATAATAATTTGACTGGACTAGTTACATTATATATCTTATAATTTAACTATATGTGGTTTATTATGGTAAATGGCCCTTCTAAATCATATTTACTTAATTATAATTTATGTTATTAATTTTTTGAATGTGCACATATAATGTATTTATAGTATATCTTCAGGAATTTATTATATGTATCATAAAATGGTTTTTTTTAGATTAGCTTATATAAGTATAATTAATTCGAATTTGGTTATAATTAGGTTTTCTGATTTATTAATTATGTTACTGATAAAAAGTTTAATGGGAAAAAATGTAAAAACTAACAAATGTAAAAGGAAATCGATAGTAAGTAGTATGGCTAGGGAATTTTGTTAATTATTATTTTTACTAAAATTATATACTTTTAAATTCAAATGAACACATTTAAATGATAGAGGAACTTGAGCAGAAAAATTTAGATCAAATATTGGTCGTAAATTCTTAAAATTAGACTGTAAATAACAGTATTAGTGACGACGTAGCTTTAATTTTTATTAATTATTAGGGTATTTATTGTTTTCTACTCATTTTAATTTTATTATATATATATAAATTTGAAATTTTTATAAAATTTTTATAATTTTATATAAATATTAAATTTTAATAGTTCAATTTTAATTGTTTTACTTGTGATATTTTATTTATAAATATATTATCATTATATAATTATAGATTTATAAATGTAGAAAAATTTAAAAAATAAATATGTACTTAATACTGTTATTAAATTAGAAATGACTATTATTAATAAAATATTTAAAAAAATATTTTTATATTTTGAAAATTATATCATTCCATTAAATTGGATTTCAATTTTTTATACAAAGATTTTTTGGTTTTATTGTTATTTTTATGATTTTTTATGTGATTTATTTTGTTTTTAAATGAGGAAATTTAATCAACTATAAAAAACTTATTAAACTTTCTTATTTAATATAGAAAAGGTTTCGATTTAAAATTATAAAGAGTTTTTTAAGTATAATTAGAATAACCAATTGTTAATCTTTTGCAATAATTAATTCTTATGAAATTTGGGATAAATTCATGAAAATAAAAAATAAAAAGAAAAAGAAAAAATTGTTTTAAAAATAAAAATAAGAAGCTAAAAAAGTTAATTCAGACAAATATTATTTAAGCATAAAAAGGTGTATATATATATAGATGGATTTTTATTAACAAGCTTAATTTAGACTAAAATATTTAATAAAGGCAGAGTTATAGTATCACGAGAAGCAGCTGTGTTTTTAAGTGGCTTTTTTTTGGGTTTTGGGGATAGTTGGAATAGTTTCTTTGCTTTCGAATAGTTGTGGAAATTAAACTGAGGTTGAAATTATAGTGGCTACGAAATTGACTATAGTGTTGTTTTTTTTTAATAGTTTTGTAGATTTGTTGTTTTTTAGAAGGTAATTTAACTGGATTTTAAATTTAATTGCCAGTTTTATTATTGGGGATTTTTTTATATTAAATTTAATTTTTTTTGGATGAGTTTTTTTTTTTTTTATTTGTTTAATTTTTATTTTGCTTTTAGCTGATTTATGAATTAATATATTTTGATTATTTTGTTTAGAATTAAAATGGTATTGAAATTGATTGAAAGTGTAAATTAAAGATAAAATTTAGATTAGGATTAGGAAAATTTATTTTGTAAAATGATTTCAAGAGCCTTGGTTAAAAGATTTAGTTATTTAAATATTTAAGGACTTTTATATTTAGAAAAGAAAGGAAAATAGAGAATTTATTTTTATTTATTTTTGGCACTTTTGATTACATAGTTGGGATTATTTATTGCTATAATTGTTATATAGTTTTTCATAGTTTTACCAAATTGTTATGATTCAGAATATTATTTACTGCTAATGCTTGTTCCTTTGTTTTACTATATAATTTAAAACTTTTATATGATATACTATAATAAAGTGTTAGATAAAAAATGTTAAAACCAGTTCAACTTTGACATTAATAGTATTTTAGACAACCATTTTAATTAAATTAAAAATTAAGATGAGGTATTGAAAAAAAGGTTCAATGAACTAAATTTTAAAATTTTTTTTGATATTTAAAATGAAGTTAAAGAAAGTGAATGCACAATTTGTCTTGTACCTTATTAGCAAGACCAGTAATTAATTGCCTTAAAATGTAATAAAAATTATAATTTTTATCATGCTTTTCATAAAGATTGTTTGCAGTTGTGGTTTATTGATATGAAAAAAGACTCATGCCCTTTATGTAGGGCAAAAATTTGAAAAAAAAAAAAAATTCAAATAGCATTTATTATTCTATTAAAAAAATAAAGCACAATAATAGTCAAAAAATAAATTGTCCAATATTGATTTTAAATAAAAAAAATTTATTTTATTATTTAATTTATAAAAATTCATTTATTTAAATATTCAATATAAATTAACTATATATAATTTATATTATAAAAACTGTATATATCTTAACTAATTTATTAAATAAAAAATTTTGAATTTTAAATTTATTTTGTTTATTATTAATGAAAGAATTTTTAAATATTAATATAATTTAAAAACTTTAAATATATTATATTAAGAAATAATTTAAAAAGTTTTTTTTCTAAATTTTGAGATTTAAATTTACTTTATTTTTTAAAGATATTAAAAATTGCTTTAAAACCTTTGTATTGATTTGGTTAGTTTATTTTGATTTAAATATTTTATCTAATCAGAAGTTATTATATATTAAAATTAAATTTTATCTGAAATATCTACAAAAATAAAAAAATATCTATACACATTATTTGATTATTTTAAAAAAAATTTTTATTAATAAAATAAAACATATGATTTGGTAAATTTATTAATATATATGATAAAAGAAAATGGTAAGATTATATAAATATATAATTAGAAAAAGTATATGTAAATATATGTAATTTTTATTTCTGAATTAACTATAAAAAAATATTATGCTAATCAAATCTTTTTATAAAATTTTTAAAGGTTTTCTTTATAAATAAATAAATAAATAAATAAATAAATAAATAAATAAATAAATAAAAGAAAATGATAAAACAAAGTGTTTTATAGTGCAAAAAATAAGACCACTAAAATCTCGATTTTTCTATCTTAACTTGAGTTCAGAGAAAATAGAAGATCATTTAATATGTCCTATTTGTGCTTAGTTATAGTTTTTCGATATAAATACAAATCATAAAAAAAATTAAAAAACAATGTTAATTGGTTAATTACTTATAGAATAAGTAAAAATTAAAAATATTATTGGTTGGCCTCTTATATAAAAAAAAAAATCATTAAGAGATTTTTAAAAATTATTAATAATATTAACAAGAATTTGGATTAGAAAGTGAACATTTTTTTATTGCTTTAAAATAATAATTATTGATTTTTATAAAAATTTATAAAATTAAATTTTATAAGAGTTATTAAGATAACTAAAAGAAACCATTATTTGACTTGAAGCTTATTGCAATCATTAATTTTAAAATTAAAATTTTTAACAAAAAACGAATAATTTTAACTAAAAAATCTCATATAAATTTTTAATAATTAATTTTATTGAAATTTTGCAATTTATTTAATTTTAAAAATTTTTTTAAAAAATACCATAAATAATTTTATATTTTTTTTTTATTAGTGATTTAATCGAACAATATTAAATTTTTATTTTATACAATAATTTAAAATTTTTATGTACTTAATCGAATAATTATATATTATATTTACTCTAAGCTAAATAATGATATTATTAAATTAATTAATTATTTTCCTGTTATTGGAATATGAGGAATAAAAAGCATAATAATATGAATGAAAAGAAAATAAAATAATAAAAATAAAAACAAAAATTATGCAATGAATAGCATCGAAAACCTAAATAATTCTGAGCCTGTTAGCTAAAAATAAATTTAATAAGCATGAAATAATAAGAGTAAAAAGAATAATAATAAAAATAATTCCACTCATAACATGCCTGAATGCTGGGAAATTTGGCCATTATTTGATAAAAATACTTTTTTTACCCCTAAAAATTTTTATTTTTAAATTTTTTTAAATAAGAAAAATCTTTAAATAAAAAATAAAGAATAGATTCTTATGAATGAAAAAAAAAAAAAATTAAAAAATAGTGAAATAAAAGAAAATTGAATTTTCAAATTCTTAGATAAATTTTATACAAAAAGAAAATAGCTACATTAACCAATTATATAAAATTAATTAAACTTATTTTAAAAATAATTTTAACTATTATTGACTTAGATATATAAATTACAATTATTTGACAATATTATGCCTTTAATTTATACGGTATTTTTTTCATGATTTAATTTCCTATTTGAATCATAATATTATCAGAATTGGCGTTGCAAATTAATATACCTGCATATATTATATTATTTATTTCAATGTTTATTAGCCTAAATATAGATTATATCAAATTTTATTTGTACATTATTTTTTGGTAAAAAATATATAGCTAATACATATTAATTTGAATATAAAACAGCAATTTTATAAATTAATCAGCATGCTGGGGATTTTGAACAAATTTTTTGAGGAAATGCGCCCAGGTCGTGAAATTATTTTATATTTAGAAATTAAGTCACTCCATAAAATTGAAATTCAATTTTTATGTGTTTATTGTTATTTTTATGATTTTTTATGTGGTTTATTTTTTTTTTTTAAATGAGGAAATTTAATTAGGTATACAAAATTTATTAAATTTTCTCATTATAGAAGAATATTTCCATTTTAAGGTATAGAGAGTTTATTAAGTAGAATTAAAAAAATTATTAATCTTTTGCTATTATTTATTCTTACGAAATTCATGATAAATTCATAAAAATAGAAAATAAAACGAAATATTTTTAAAATAAAAATAAAAAGCTAAGAAAAGTTAATTCAGACAAATACTATTTAAGCATAAAAGTGAATATATTTAATAAATAAATGAATTCTCATTAACAACCTTTATAAGTATGGTAAATAGAAATAAATACGGAGTTATTCGAACACAATATTAAACTGAATACGTAAATGTCAATTTTTTTTGCTTTGGGGTTTCTTGGAGTAATTTTTTTGTTTGTGAGTAATTGTGAAATTAAAACTAATGTGTATATTAATGTGGTTATGATATTGACTATAGTGTTATTTTTTTTTAATATTTTTGTTGATTTCTTGTTTTTAAGAAGGTAAATTAACTGGATTTTAAATTTAATTACCAATTTTATTATTGGGGTTTTTTTTTATATTAGATTTAATTATTTAAATATATGTTTTTTATTCATTTACTTAATCATTTTGTTTTTGGCTGATTTATAAATTTATAATTTAATATGTTTTGATTTTTTTTTGTAGAATAAGTAAAATGAGTAAAAGTTTACGTTCTGGATAATATTAAGATTAGGATGAGAAAAGTTTACTTCATAAAATTTTTTATAGAGCCTAGGTTAAAAGAAGAAGCTATTTAAATATTTAAGGATTATTATACTTAGAAAAAAAAGGGAAATACCGGATTTATTTTTATTTATTTATGGCAATTTTGATTACATAGTTGGGATTATTTATTGCTATAATTGTTATATATTTTTTCATATTTTCACCAAATTGTTCTGGTCCAGTATATTATTATTTACTGCTAATGCTTGTACCTTTGTTTTACGATATAATTTAAAACTTTTATATGATATACTATAATAAAGTATTAGATAAAAAATATAAAAAAATGTTCTACCTTGATATTAAAATTTTTTCTGATATTTAAAAGAAAGTTAAAGAAAATGAATGCACAATTTGTCTTGTACCTTATTAGCAAGACCAGGAATTAATTGCCTTAAAATGTAATAAAAAATATAAATTTTATCATGCTTTTCATAAAGAATGTTTGAAGATGTGGCATATTGATATGAAAAAAGACTCATGCCCGTTATGTAGGGCAAAAATTTGAAAAAATATTTAAGAAATTAAGTATAATTATAGTTAAAATATATATTGTTCATAACTGATTCTAAATAAAAAAATATGTTTTTATTTTTATTAATTTATTTTTTCATTAACTATATATATTTATGTTGGTTTTTTTAAAAAATATTTTATATAAATTTACAATATATTATTAAAAAATTTATATGTCTACTACTTTTTTAAATAAAAAATATTTAATTTTAGATTTATTTTGATTTTTATTGGTGAAATAATTTTTAAATATAAATATAATTAAAATTTTTAAATATAATATATAAATAAATAATTTAAAAAGTTTTTTTTCTAATTTTGAGAAAAAAATAGCTATAAGATATTATAATAAAATTTTATCTGAATAATTTACAAAAATAAAAAAAATACCTATGTAAATTTACGTTATTTTATTACTTAGAAAACATTTTTATTTTTAAAATATATTAGTAATATTAGGTCAAATTATTAATTTATATGATAATGATAAAATAATATAATGTATAGTATTATTTAAATATTTAATATAAAAAAGAATTAATAAATATATAATCAATTTTTATTTATTGATTAATTATATAAAATAGTATGCTAATTAAATTTTATAGATCAGCTAAGATTCTTTTTATAAATAAATAAATCAATAATTATTTGTATTGATTATTATTTATTTCTTACCTGTAATAAATTAAAAATTATTTTTTTAATAAATAAATAATATTAAAAAAGAAAATGGCAGAACAAAGTGTTTTGTAGTGCAAAAAATAAGACCACTAAAATCTTCGCTTTTTAAACTATAACATGAGTTCAGAGAATAAAGAAAATCTTTTAATATGTCCTATTTGTGCTTAATTATAGTTTCTCGATATAAATACAAATCATAAAAAAAATTAAAAAACAATATTAATTGATTAATTGCTTAATGATTAATTAAAATGTGAAAATATTATTGTTTGGTCTCCCATATAAGAGAAAAATCATTAAGAGATTTTTAAAAATTATTAATAATATATAAAAGAATTTGGAATAGAAAGTGAACATTTTTTTAATTACTTTAAAAATAAATTTTATAAGAATTATAAAAATAACAAAAAGAAACCATTATTTAGCTTGAGAACTATTGCAATCATTAATTTTAAAATTAAAATTTTGTATAAAAAACGAATAATATTTAAGAAATAATAAAAAATTTCGATATTAAGGATTTTAGATAAAATTTCAAGAATTTGAGTAGGAGAAAATTGATATCGATTAGTTATTTGACTACAAATAATAATAAAACTGTAAAATATATAATAATTAAGATATATATGAAACCCTTTAAGGCTAGTACGATAAAGTGCAAGAGGTGAGATAAGAGCTAGAAATTCAATTTTCCAAAATTTATGAGTTGGTTGAGTCTTTTAGAAAATATAAACCAATTATAAAAATAAGAACTAAATATTAATCATTAAAATTCTATAAATCAGATCGTAATTTTAATTTTAATAAAGGTAATTTCGAAATTGATAATGAGACACGAACAATTAAATATAAAACTAATTAGTTAAGCTATATTTATTCAGAAAATTTGTAAGAGAAAATTGAGTACCATTTGAGGTTCACAATGGATACAAAAAATAATGAAAAATAAACTGAATTAGTATTTTCGTTAACAAGTGGGGACTTCTAAGATTCAAAAGACTTAAGAACAGATTAACATATTTATGTATTTAATGGTAATGATAATTCCTAAGCTAAAAGAGGAGTGTTTTAAATTGAGGGTAAAAAAAATTTCTATGAATTTTTTAAAGACAAGTAAACTATAATTAACGTTGTTTTGAATATTAAAAAAAAAACTATGGAAATATATGATGATGATAAAATATCCTATTAAAAGCTAAATTTTAAAAAATACACTGGTAATAATTTTGGTGATTGGATACTAGGAATTACTTATAAATAATATATTAATAATGAATAGGTTGACATTTAGTTTATGGATTGATTTGATTATTTATACTAGCTTTGAGTTCATTTAAAAAGTTTCTAAAAATTAGTAATATTAAATTAGCAATACATTTTATGATTAATTATTTTGTAATATTATATAAAAGAATCTATATTTATTAAAAAAAAAGATTAATTGTTGTAAAATGTAAATTTATTTGATCTCAAATTTTATATCGTTAATTAATATGTTTGCTATTATTATTAATTAAAAAAATATAATGATATTTATTAACTAATAAATCTCTTTTATATTCTTAATAATTAATTTTTTAGATTCATATATTATTAAAAAATTTAAATAAATACCATAAATAATATTTTAATTTTTTTAGTTTGTTATTTTATCAAAAATAAAAAATTTTGATTATATCTAATAATGTTAAATTAATTATGAAGTTCTTATTTTAAAATGATGTATTATATTTATTTTAAGCTTAATAATGATAATATTAAATTAATTAATTATTTGCCTGTTTTTGGAATATGAGGAATAGAAAAAAAAATAATATTAATGAATAGAAAATAAAATAATAAAAATAAAAACAAAATTATGCAATGAATAGCATAGAAAACCTAAATAATTTTGAGCCTGTTAGCTAACAATAAATTTAATAACCATAAATATAATAAGAACAACACGAATAATAATAAGAATAATTACAGTCATAATAATAATTGGGAGTTGTAAATTTGGAATATTAAGAAAATTAGTAAATAATAATAGAAGATTTAATGAAATAAAACAATAATTAGAAATATGTATCATTTTATTTATTTTTTGTTCTTTTGTTTTCAATATTAGGATTTTCGTTGATAAATTGCAAATAGGATTCCGATATTTATACAATTATAATAGTAGTTTATATTTTTTTAGAATGGTCCTTGAATTACTTATTAGCCAATTTGTAAAAAATAATATCGAAGTTTTTTTGACTTTAATATCAATTATTTTTATATCAGTATTTTAAGAAATTAAAAAAAAAAGGAAAATTAAAATGATATTTTTAAATTTAAATAAAAATAAATTTACATGATAATATTTATAATTTAAAACAAATTTTAGAACTTAGAAGTTTATCAGTGTTTTGGTTTAAGGAGATTCTTTACATTTTTTTAAAAGGTACCTTCTTTTTGACTTTTTTAAGAAATTTATACACGTTTCTTTTAAAAAGAGGAATTAGATATTGAGGACCAGATGTTTATTGATTTTTAATGATTTAGACAAGTATTACTAAATGCAAAAAATTTAATATTTGTATTTTATAACTATAGGTTTTAATTTTCTGTCTTTGGGGTAAAATTTATTTTTAAAAAAATTTAAAAAAAAATTGTAATTAAACTTAATTTATATATAAATAATAAATATAAATATTATAATTACTTATATTAGTATAATTATACTTTCATTTATTTTATTATATAATTATATTTAAGATGTTTTTTGAATGAGATATTAGAAATCGAAGACTGGGAATGTAGTAAATATAAACAAAATAGAAAGCAAAAAAGATTGGTTATTTTGATTTTTGCATTATTTGGGATTTTTATTAATTTGTATAGAAATTTAAAGGTTCTGTATTTAAAGAAATATTTTAAAAAAAATAATCATTTTCTAGAAGATTTTTAAGTGAAGCAAAAAGCTAGTTTACAGTTGAAAAAAATGGAAAAATAGTTGGAAATATATTTTGAGGGCAAATTTAGAAAAATGACTGAAGAAGGTGAAATTTAAGTTAATAAATTTGAAACCATAAAAGATTTTTTAAAACCTTTAGAATGTGCCATATGTTTGATTGATTATAATAAAGATAGCGAAATTTGTGTTATTAATTGTTCTTAAAATTTTTCAGAAAATAAAAAACATGGCTTTCATATTTAATGTTTGAAATAGTGGGTTATCGTTTAAAAAAGAAATTCTTGTCCTATATGTAGATCTATTGTGAGCAAAAAGTTAGGGAATGTATGATTGAATTCGAATTTATGTTATTTTTATGCTAAATTTATTTATTCATTTTTTTTATGCTGTAATTAAAAATTTATTTTCTATAAATATCTGCAAATGTAATAAAATTTAAATTGATATAATACATTATAAAAGGGTTTTTCATTCGTTTTGTTGAGTAAAATTATTTTTATGTATTATTTTAAATATAAAAAGTATTTTATATTATTATTATCTAAAATTAGAGATTTTTATAATGAATAATAATTGAAAAATCATTACATAAATCAATGATAAATGAAGTTAACATATATTATTATTAATAAATAGCGTTGAAAATTAAATAATACGTGATATTTTTATTATTTGTTAGTTAATAAAAGTAATGATTTTTTAAAAATGATCTACTAGTAAAGCCATCTACCTCTTTATATTACTTTTTATGAAAGCAGTGAAGCTAGCATATAGGGTCAATAGGTTGGTAGAGGTTAAACTTTATAATTTAACTTAGTAAATTTATATATACTAAATTTCAAGTAATAATTTCATGATAAAGCAACTCAACTAGGGATATATTTGAAATATTATTAACACTGGATAAGATTTAATGTTTTATTTTGACTATTCCAATTAAATTTAATTAGAAACAAAATTTTCCTTTTTTTTTAACTTATTTATAATATTAATTATAGGTAGACTGTCCGAATAGCTAAAGCCATAAGAAAGGTTCGATTAAAGAAAAAACCATCATTTTTCTAATTATTGTTATTGAAGATTTTCATCAACTAATTCATCTTTCAATATACCTAATAAAGTCCTATATTACTATTCTACTGTGGACCTTTTTTGGATTCAACTTTGTTTAGTGTTTATAGAGTAGGCCTTAATTGTATTTGTTCTTCTCTTTTATAATATAAAAGGTGAAAAATAATCCTTCCATAAAGTTTAGATGTCGTTCTTATATATTCTTCAGGGTAAGATGACTGTTATGACACCGATAAGTGTATAGCTGGTAATTAAATAGTTTGATAAAACTCTTAGGACTAAGTTCTTATTATATTTTCGTTAAATTAACTAGCAAAATATCTTAAGTGGGAGAGTACATAGAAATTAAAGTATAAACAGGATTCCTTAAATTTTCAAATCTATCTATTAAGTCACTATATAAGTTAATTGTTATTTTTTGGAAAACAAGTATATTATATTGAGAAAAATAATTTATTAGGCTGTCCATTAGGTTATGCAAATTTTAGGAAAGACCATTTCTCCCATTTCATCAAATTCTTCAGGTAAAGTATGGGTCAGATCTTAGAAATTAAATTAATTTTTGAATTGAAATAGAAACCCCTCCTCCTATGCTAGAGTGTTATCCATTAAAATTATGTTTTCTATTTTGTTGTATTATTTTTTAGGAAGGTGTTTATTATAATTCTTGTCTAATTTCTTATAATCCTACTTTATTGGGGCTAATCTCCCTTAATTATAACCATATCTTTCCATTATATGAGTTAAAATTCAAGTTATTAATGATAGTTGTTGACTAATGTTATTATCGCCTTTTTATTAAGTTAAATATTTATGTTTATTCATATCTTGCGTTAATGTTAAATGCAAAGTTGAGTTACAGTTGAAATTATCGAGTTTAAATGGTATTTGTGTTTAAAAGTTAGATCATGGATTCTTTTTTTAGTTTGTTTTTTAAGTAAAGCTGTTTTGTTTTTCTCTAATTTTTAGCACCTCCTCATTTAAAGAGCCATCTAGCTTTAATACTTTTTATTTAGGAGTTGTATTGTCATGTTTCTACATTATGTGCCATTTATACGATTGTAAGTTTTAAATAGATACATTTTAAAGTTTGGAGGAGCATCCATACCCTAGCTCATCGTAGCAGTAGTACTTTTTTTAATTGGCGACAAGTTAATCTTTCACTAGTTTAGTTAGAGCTTGGTGATTCTTATCTTGTTGTACTATAATTAGATCTAGTATTTTATTCATATTTTAGTCAGCTTAGTCAAACTTATGCTCTATTAGTTAAATAATTAATTCCTTATTGTTTTTTTCTTCGAGTTATTAGTTTTAAAGGTTATTAGTGTGTTCTTATGTCTCAAATTTCACTTTTTTATCTTTTTGTTATTCCTACCTTTCATTTTTTATCAGTTTTTAACTAAATTGAGGCTATTTACTTTCTTTAGTCTTACTTTGAGGTTCTTTCGAAGTTTTTGTCTCTTAAACCCCATTTTTAAATACTTATTTCTTTTATTTTTCAAAACTTTTTTAGCTTCTCCTATTTTTATAATTTTTATTCTTATTTTTAAAGGTTTAAGCTCTATTATTTTAAGCTCTTTGGACCTTAAAACCATTTGGTTTTTTTTAATAATCCCAGAAATTAGGTTAGTCATTAGTTTTATCATTTAAAGCATTAGAGTGTTATTTTTGATTTAGTAATTATTTTTCCAGTTACTATATTTTGGTATGTAGATTTTTGGATTAGTCCTAGTCTTTTGGGTAATTTGTCTGGTGCTTCAGTCGCGAGAATTATTTTAGAATATTTGTTTCAATTTAAGCTATTTACTGATTAGTATTTTTAATCTTTTCATCTCCCTTTTACTGAAAAGTTTAAATAGACTATTTTAATTATTAGTAACCAGAGTCATTATTAACAAATTATTAGCTTATTTTTTACCTGTTCTTTACCATCATCTCTTTTATGTGTTATAATTCCTAATTTAGGTTAGACTAAAGTTCGTTCTATTAATGTACCGATTATTATTTAGATATTTCTAAATTATTCATTTATTCTTGAATTTATAAAACTTATTTGTTATTCTATTTAGTAGTTTTGGTCGATTATTTAGATTATTTTTCAATTTTTATTAGAGTACCCTTTTGTTGTTAATTATCTAAATAGGTCTTATTAGTTTTTTGCTCATTCTCCTTTGTCGATTTTTGTTATATTAAATATTATTCCTCTTATACTCTATCATTTAGCTTATTTTCTATTTAACTTAATTGCGAGGTTTAACTGTTTTGAATTTCGGTAAATTATTATAATATTTAATTGAATTAATTTTCTTTATTATCAGAGTTCTGTTTTATTAAGTTTATTTCTTAAGTCATATTCATTTCCTCTTGCTATATTTGATCTGGTATTTTTATCTCAAGTTATTTAATTTAGCTTAATCTTTAATAGTCCATATTTGATAGGTCCACTCCTGATTCGGATATTTTATCCTAATTCCCATCTGTTATTATGGAATATATCTATTGATTTGTATCTCTCATCAATTACTCTCTAGCGTTTTCTTATTCTTGAGTTTTTTCTTATTCTTTTTAAGAAATGTGGGTTTCCATATCATTTAGTTAGTTTTGTAGTTTAATTTCTAAATTTTGGAAATTATTTGTAATATTTTTGAATTCTATATTAATTTAGCTGGATTCCTAACTTTATTTGAAAATATATTAGTTAAGTTTATATTATTCGCGATTAATTCTATTTATTTCTTCTTTATTTTAATAGTTATTCTATATGTTTTTAACTAAGTTACCTTTTATTAATTTTATATCTGACATGTTTTTATTGATTTATTAAATTATATCTCTTTAATTTATTTGACTCTTGTTAAGAGCCAAGTTATATTGACAAGCTTATTCCTATAATTATGAGATTTACTAAGCTATCTATTAGAATTTATAGCTGGAATTAAGACCATTCTAGAGGTATTCGTCTTAAATTTGATTTAGATTATTAATTTATTGTTGAATTTATTATAATTCTTAATTATTATCCTTATTTTGTTCCAGTAGCAGGATTTTTTATTCTTAATACCTTAAATTTTCCATCATTTCCTTATTCATCTAATTTAACTTAGTATCAATTAGGTTTTCTATAGCTTATTGGCTAATTTTTTTTTTTTGTGTAATGGAATTTATTCAACATTGAACTGTAAGACAAATCGAGTTGCAAATCATACTAATTTTATTTTTTATTCTAAAATTTGGACGGTGGTTAATTTCCTTATTGAAACAAGGGTTACTACTACTTGTGGATTTAGACTTATTTTTACTCATTATTGAATCCTACACCATCGAATGACTGTATCGTTCGATTACGGGGGCTATTACTTGCTTAAACTACCTTTTGTTTATTGTTAATTAGAAGATTATTAGTTTATATATGAGAGTTACTATCTAAAAGTTAGTCTCCAGTATTATATTAAGTAGTATATTGTTCCCCATTATTTTAGGAATTTATCGCAGGTGTCTAATTAAGATATTAGCTTGATGGATCAAAAGAACATTAATTATAATTATCTTTTGTCATCTATAAGTTATTTAGTTGATTCTGGGTTTGCTCATATTTATTTATTGAAAAATTTTGCTAAGGATATATTTATTTTAATCCGTTATGGTTTTAATTTTAATAATTGTCCAACTGTGTTATTTGACCGTTAAGATTTTTGGATTCCTAAAATTATTGTCCAATAATGATATAATTTTGAGACTAAATATCACGTATTTTGTCGTCTTCAAATATCATTTTTTAAAAACAATTTTTTTACGAATCCACAATTTACTGTGAGTTTGTTAAAACAAATTTCATTTCGTTTTATTAATGGAATTAGTTTTCCTAATTATTTTAAGTATAAGAATTTTCTTATTAATTTTCTTATTAATAAGGTTTTTAATTAATGTCCACTTAAATAATAGTTTTTTGGTCTTAAGTTTCCAATTCTTGATTTCTATTAAGAGAAATTTCTTCCTAAATGTGACTGAGCTAAAGATTGGTATTATTAGGGAGCTATTGAGTTTCTGTTAAGTTTGTTTGTATTTACTGAGTACCATTTTAATTTAATTAATATAAATTATTATCGGGAGACTTGTACTAGTATTCTAAGTAGGAGTTTAAATTGTGGTCTTCAAGAAAAACAGGGCTGTACTATTTATATTCTAAATCATTGTAAGAAAGTTAGTATTGGTTTAAGTAGTTAAACATCTTTAACTATTTATTTTATTTGAGATTAGCGTCCTTTTTTAGGGTTTTTTTTTTTTTTTTTTTTCCAAAAGTTTTTTTAATAATAATATTTAAAAGAATATTGAACTTTATTAATCTTATCTTTAATTAAATTTATAAATAGCGAATATTGTTTAAAACTGTCATTCTTATTGTTTACTTCAATAATAATTACATATAAAAATATTTTATCTGGCATTATCAAAATATTATTTTGTATTTGGATACTATTTTGTTTACTTCTATCACAAAATTTTGGTAACCAATAAATATTGGCGATTACTATGTAATTTTTTATTTAATAGAATTTCAATATTTATATATAATTATTATATGTATAGAAAATATGATAAACAGAGCTTTAGTTTTTATTAGATTTCTGGGGTACTAAATAAAAAATAGAAAAGCAATAAATTAGTTAATTCATAAAAAATACTATAGTTTATTCTTATAATATGATAATAAAGAACCATTCATATAGTTTTTTTAATTAATATTTATGGTTTATAAATTTTAAAAAAACAAAATAAAATAATATTATATAAGAATTTTAAAAAAATATAAGAAAACAAAGACACAGTTAAAAATGGATAAAAAATAAATAGCTTTACAGAATTATTCTGATTCGAATGATAGTGATTAAGAAGATGAAATGAAAGAAATTTAAGCAAGCTTGTTAAAAATGACTGTAAGTTAAAAAATTAGATAGGCAAATGGGGATGAAGAATAAAAAAGAGAAGATTTCAACTAAAATATAGATTTTAATAAAGAAGATTAATAAATACAAATTTAGGAAAAATAGATAGTAAAAAAAAATAAATTAAATTTTTAAAAAGTTAAATTATTTGATTAAAATTATTTTTTTTTATTTTTTCAGGGGAATACAGAAGGAAATGTGAAAATAAATGCAGTAAATTTTTTAAAAGATAATAAATAAGAAGATAATTAGGCCACGCCTTATGGTTGTGATAAGGATAAAATTAAGAGTAAAGAAGAAATTATTGAAAAATATTAGTAGAAATATAGGTAACTTTTACCCGATTATTTTACAAAAAAATCGGTTTTATAGGAAAAATACTTGGAATTTTGGGATTAAAATGAAGAAGAAATGAAATAGTAATAAAAAAAAAATAAAAAAATAATATAAAATTTTATAATAAAAGTTTAGATATTAAATTAAATATAAAGCAACATTATTTTTATAAAATATTTAATAAAATTTATAAAAATTTTATTTATTAAAATTTATAATAAGCTTTTTTTATTTTAAAAAGACTTTACGGTTATTTTTAGTAAGATAAAAAGAATTTGACATGGGAGGATTTTTAAGGCTCTTTTTATGTTTAAATATATGAAGATTATTTGAAGAATATGGAATAAGAAATTGTTAAAAATTTGGAGGAATCAACAATTAATTTTATAAAAAGTTTGAATTTTGACTCGAATTTCGATGAAAATTGGTTAATGGAAAACATTTTCTAGAGAAAAAATTTGCTTTCACACACATTTTTGGATTTTTTAATTTTAAATAAAAAATAGTTCACCTAAATTTTAAAAATTGATACTTAAAATACTTAGGAAAATATTTTAAAATAAAAAGCATTTATTTTGTTTAAAAGTACCGATTAAATTAGAGGTTTTTTAATGCATTTTTATTAGAAAATTTTTTGTAGGTATGAATTAAATGATTAGGCTTTGTTAAATTTTAATTAGTATGAAATTTTGGTGAATAAATAAATTTTGAGTAATTTATAGAAAAATTAAGGAAAAACATACAAATATATAATGGATGAGATAAATAAGAAAGGAAATAAATTAGAAACAAAATTAAACGATTAAATTTACTTATTGAAAATCCAGAAACATGTAAATTAAGTTCAGAATTAGGATAACAAGAAAGTTTAGGTTAGCATTAAAAGTATACATTAGTAGGAAAAAGAGTTAAAAAAATAATATATATAAGAATTGGAAGATACCTTGACTGAAGAAATAGGTTATTAATTTTAAAATTATTTTTTATTATTATTTCATTAAATTTATAATTATTTTATTGCTAAAGTTTTAATTTAATTTTAATTTTTTATGAAGGTTTTAAGCCTAGTCAACTATTCTTGGAACATTAAAATTTATAGATAATTGATAAAATTGAAAAATTAACTTTGTCTAGGATTTAAAAAATTTACGAGAAGTTTCCTGAAGTTAAAAAATAATTGGATCCTTAATTGGTTGAAATTATATAGGAATTTTTAGTAAAAAAAGAACAATTTATTTTGAATTAGGAAGTTTTCGCTTATATTTTTAAGTCTTTGGACAAAATAAGTGGTCTTATAGTTAGAAATGGGGAAGAATTTAATAAATACTATTAAATTTTATATGAATAGCTAGACAAATAAAGAAATGAAATTGTGCAATAATAAGAAATATAAAATTAGCTTAATATCAGTATATCTGAAGGGTTTGAAAAAATTAGCAATTAAATAGCCATTAGTAAAAAAGAGTATAAAAATTTATAATAATAATATGAAGCTACAAAATTTGAACGAGAAACTGTGCTTAGAGCTCTTGTTTATTTATATTTTATTTATAATAATATAACTATAGATCACACGAGAAAATTGTTTTGTGTAGGGGATATTAGTCCTTTGTAAAGACACTTTTTGTATAATATTTATTAGTATATGTAATTTGGGGAATTTGAGTTCATTTATTTCTAAGTTTTGTAGTGTTTAGATATTATTTTGGAAGAAAAAATTATTTTTAATGTAGGGTAAAAGTATTAAAGTGCTACTAATAATATGTTGGACTAGTTTGGATTTAATTTGAAATTAGATAATACTTAATACGAAATTTTACTTATGCTGAGAGAAGAAGCTAAAAATTAGGATGAGTTAATATTTGAAAAAGAAGTTAAAAAATAAGGATCGGGGTCTTTTTTTGAATAATTGTTGAGTGGAGGGAATAACTAAATTTAAGATGAAAATAAGAAGAAATAAAAGAAAAATTAGGCTAAATCTGTATAGACTATTAAAGAACATATAAAAGATATCTAAGTAAATTAATTAAAATCTAAAAAAGATGTGCCAGAAAAATTTTATTTGAGGAAACTTTCGGACCCACACACAGTTTCAAGAAGAGTTACTATTTGTATAGCTGGTTACACTTCTGAAAAAGATAATTTGGATAGAAAATGGAGTCAATTTTTATCTCAAAATCCAGGTAAAATATACAAAAAAAATAATTATTTAAATCTAATTATTTTACTAAAACCAAAATAAATATTATATCATAAATCTATATATTTAGTAAAAGGAAAATTAAAAAATTACTATAAAGCATTAATTTTTTAATAAATTTTAAGTTTAAATTAATTAATTAGTATTGGTTTTTAGTTGATTTTAATTTTTTAATTAATTTTTAGACATAGAAGTATACTCTTTGCACTATAAAAGCCAAAGCATAGACGATTAATTCCAATTTATAAAAGATCAATAAAATTTATACTATTCTGCTTTATCTTTTTTAAGCGGGGGTTATATGAGTCTGGTTAAGGGAGGACTTACTTTGGCCACAGCTTATAAGAAAAACCCGTTTATAGAGGCTTTTAAAGAAGCCACCCTTGTTGGAAAATATTTGGCACATTTGATAGCTAAAAAGGTTATTTTTCCAAATTGTACTGTTTCTTTAGTGGGCTTTAGTTTGGGTGATTAATTTATTTTATATAATTTTTTTATATTTAAGATAAAAATTTAAACTTTTTTATAGAATTAGGTATTTATATTAATCTTTTTTGGTTTTTTTTTTGTTTTATTTTATTTTATTTGTCCAATTTTATATTTTTTATGAAATTAGCTACTTATATTAATGTTTTTTGGTTTTTTTATTTTTTTATTTTTTGATTTTATCTTTTTTATATATAAAATTTTTATGTAATTAGTTATTTAAAATAATGTTTTTGGTATTTTTTTAAATTTTTTTTATATTTTGTTTTATTACTATATAATTTTATTTTAATTAATGACTAGATTTGCTTTTAATTTATATTTATATTTTAATTTTAGGCACATAGGTGATTTTGAAATGTTTATAGGAGCTTAATAAATTTTAGGTTTAAGATGTTATTTAGGATGTGATTTTGATGGGGGGAGTTGCTGATACGAGAAAATTGAATAAAATGGAGAATTTTAATTTTTTAGGCGGGAATTTATACAATTTTTATAGTTATAATGATGGAATTTTGAAATTTGTGTTTAAGGCTGTTAAGTACTAAGATAAACCGGCAGGGTTAAATGAAGTTAAAAATATTTGTAAAGTTAAAAATAATAATTTAACATCAATAGTTAAAGGACACTTGGAATATACTAATAACTTGTAAAGTATCTTATAAAAAATTGACCTTTATTACGATTATAATTGATAAATATATTTTATAATAAGGTTAAATAATATTGTATATTTTGTATTTATCTTATTTTTAATATAAAGATATATATTTAAAAATTAAGTATTATTTTAGAAATTTATCCTTATAAAGATTAGAAATATAAAAAATAAAATAATTCCATTATATCGACTTTTAAAGCTAAAATCTATATATAAACAATATAATAATTAATTATTAATTCAATATAAGAAGTTATATTTGTAAAAATTTAATTTGATTTATTTTTTTATTTTATTTTTATGATATTTTTAAATTAATGAATTCTAAATAAAATTATAAATTAATTGTAACAGTTCATAATTTTAATTTTAAAATATCTAAATTTAGAATTTTAACGGTTATATAATTGCTTATTTGTTGTTAGAAATAATAAAAAAAGTATTTTTTTATTTCAATATATTTTAATATAACTTATTGAATTAAGTATTAAAAGTATTTTTTATCAGAACAAAAAACTAACTTAATTTTTGATAGATATTTTTGTGCATTAAATAAAATATATATAAGTAATAAGTAATTATTGAATTATTATTTTAGAAATAAGAGTATATTCATTAAATAATAATAACTAAGATATTATCCATTACTTAATAAATTTTTATTTTTTTGTTAACTACTTAAAAAAAACAAAATAAAATTAAATATTAATATAAGAATATTTTTTTAAAAAAATAAAAGCGTGAAAATAAAAAATGCAATAATATAATTTAGATTTAATTAATGTTTATTAAAATTACAACAAAATGTAAGAATAAAAATATGAAAATGAAATTGAAGATGACTTATTCAATTTAAGTATAAGTCAAATATTAAGAAATGCTTTAGAAAAATAATAGTAAAAGATAGAATAATAATCTATTTAAAATAAAAATTAAAATTAAGGAGAAAAATTAGAAAATAATATTAATTAAGAAGAAGAAGAAGAAAAAGAAAAAGAAAAAGAAAAAAAAGAAGAAGAAGAAGAAAAAAAATAGTAGGTAATAAAAAGAAAATAAACATTTTTACTTTGATTTATTAATATAATATTAGTTTTAACATATATAAAATTAAATGAAAATTTGTTTGTTTTTTTTTTTTTTAAGTTTAATGGTGATATAAGTGAGTAAATTAATGATATAGAAGATTTTGAAGAATAAAGTTAGATATAAGATTCTTCTCCCTATTATTTATGGAATTAATCGTTTTTAAATAAATCAAAGAGAAGTATTGAAGAATTTTAAAAGGAATTTGAAAAATTATAAAATAATTATTTTTTGAAAAAATCAGAATTTAAAGAAAAGTATTTTTAATTTTGGGAATAAAATAAAAATGATTTGGATGAGTAAAAATTTTATAATTTTAAATTAAATAAAATTAATAATATTATTTATTTTATTATTTATTTTTTAAATTAGATTTTATGAATATCTAAAGTAATAATAAAAAAATTTGTCATGGTAACGCTTTAAAGAGTAAATTGATACAGAGGTTTATGAATATTTTTTAAGAAAAATGACAGATAAAATAACTTAAGATTTAGAGAAAGAAACAACTAATTTTATAGAAAAATGGAATTTCGACTCTGATAATGATGAATTATGGCTATATGAAGAAGCTAAAGTTTGCTAAAATTTAAATCCTCTCACATTTTTTAACTATTTAATATACTGTTAACGCTAACGTACTCAAAGTTTAAAAAGTAAATTAGGAGATACAAATAAAGATATTAATAAATAAAATGCCTGTTCATTATTTAATAGGACTAACTAGATAAAATAATTTTTGATATATTATTATAGTGAAATTCTAAGAGTTTACGAATATGAATAAATTTAAATGGATTTGTGTTAATTTAATATGAAGTAATTGTAAGTGATAGTATTTTAAATAATTTAAAAGAAAAATAAAAAGAAACCTACAACTATATAATCGAAAAAATAAATATGATAAAATAATTATA
Organism: Pseudocohnilembus persalinus; assembly: GCA_001447515.1. Classification (NCBI taxonomy): domain Eukaryota; phylum Ciliophora; class Oligohymenophorea; order Philasterida; family Pseudocohnilembidae; genus Pseudocohnilembus; species Pseudocohnilembus persalinus. The sequence goes on from LDAU01000098.1 coordinate 391,082, forward strand.
GGAAAGATATTTAGAGGATATGTTTAAAAAATTGGAAATGGAAGATTCAAAGAATAAAAATTAAATTAATACTAAAAAGTTTCATTAATAATAAGTGGAAATAATAGATTAATGTAAAAATTAAATGGGAGATTTATTAAAGAAAGAGATAGGTAAATTACAATTATTTATATTAAAACTATTTTAATATATTTTTATTATACAGGACAAAAGCCTAATAATGTTTTTTTGGATAATTAATAATTTGTGCTTATATAAAAGATAAAGGAGTTTACTATAAGTAGGGTTTAGAAAATTTACGACAGGTTTCCTAAAATTAAAAACAGTTTGGACCCTTAATTGATTGGAATTATATAATAATTTTTAAATGAAAAAATAGAATTTATTTTAAATAAGGAAGTTTTCGCTTATATTTTTAAGTCTTTGGACAAAATAAGTGGTCTTGTAGTTAGAAATGGGGAAGAATTTAATAAATACTATAAGATTTTATAAAAATAATTTAAAGAATTAAGTGGTGTAAAAATGGAATAAGAATTGATAATGAAATAGCTTAGATAAAATAAATAAAATGGATATTAGATAGTTTCAAATTAAATTGCTAATAGTAAAGAAGAATATAAAAATTTATAATAATAATATGAAGCTACTAAGTTTGACCGGAGAACTGTGCTTAGAGCTCTTGTTTATTTGTATTTAATTTATAATAATATAAATATAGATCACAAGGAAAAATTGTTTTGTGTAGGGGATATTAGTCCTTTAAAAAGATATTTTTTATCTGGTATTTATTAGCACGTGTAATTTGGAGAATTTGAGTTCATTTATTCCTAAGTTTTTTAGTGTTTGGATATTATCTTTGAAGAAAAGATAATTTTTTATCTAGGGTAAACGTATCAAAGTGCTACTAATAATATATTAGGATAATTTGGATATAATTTGAGGTTAAATAAATAAAATTCATAATATGAAATATTAACGATGCTTAGAAAAGAAGCTTAAAACTAGGATGAGTTAATATTTGAAAAAGAAGAAAAAAAATAAGGATCGTCATCTATATTTAATTATATTTTTGGTGGATGGAATAACAAAACTCAAGATGAAAGTAAAAATAAATAAATGGAAAATTAGGCTAAATCTGTATATACTATTAAAGAAAATATCAAGGATATTTATAGTGATGCCTTGAAATCCAAAGAAAGAAAGCCAAAAAAATTTTATTTGAGAAAAATTTCTAGACCAAATATAATTTCTAGGAGAATCATTATCTGTATTGATGGATATACTTCTGAAAAAGATGATATGGAAAAAAAGTGGTCTTAACTTTTATCTTAAAACCCAGGTAAAATTTTAATATAGAAAATTTCATTTAAATGTTATCGTGGAATTATGTATTTATAAATTATTTAATTTTTTTATATATTTTTATGTTTTTAAGACCTAGAAGTTTACTCATTGCATTATAAGAATTAGGCCATGTAAGATTTAATTTAGTTTTATAAAAATGAATTGAGTAAAATAATTTAGAAATTTTCTGATGCTATTCTTTCTATGGTCTCAAAATTACTAGAAAAATATTTTAATGGTAAAAGTATAAATTTATTTTCAGAAGCATATGATGAAGCTACTTTAGTAGGCAAATATTTAGCACATTTAATTTTATAAAAATCTATTTTTCCCAACTGTTAAATTTCATTAATAGGATTTAATTTGGGTAATTACAAATTTTTTATGTATTTGTTTATTTAATATGATAATAATAAAAAAAGATATTTGAATTTTGTTTTTTATTAAATTTATTTATCTATCTAAATATTATTTTTTTTTTTTTTTTGACATTCAATTTAGGAACTTAGGTAATTTCAGGGTGCTTGTAAGAATTATAAAAAAACCATATATAAGATGTATTGTATGATGTGGTTTTGTTAGGAGGAATCGCTGATACGAATGTATTAAATTAAATGGGTGATTTTAATATGTTAAGTGGGAATTTATATAATTTTTTTACATAAAATGATTAAGTTCTGAGTGTTATTTTTTAGTCCATTTTTTGGAATGTTAAACCGGCCGGGTTGAATAAAATTAAAAGTTCATACAAGGTTAAAAATCACGATATGACGTCCATTATTAAAGGCCACCTATATTACTTTGAGAATTTACAATAAATATTATAAAGAATTGGTTTTTATTATGATTATAATTGATTGATATAAATAATGCAATGATTTATTATATTTTTTTATCTATTTAGATTTTAGTTCAAAACCAATAATTTTATTTAATTTATTTATGAAATATTATTATTGAATAATAAATATTTATTTTTTAGTTTCCTTAGTAGTTTTATAATATTCTTAAAAATTTAAATATTTATAAGAAATTAAAATAAATAAAAAAATAGGAAAATAAGAAATTAAATAAAAAAGCATAATTAAAATAGGTTATTATTGAAATTAAAATTTACAAATTAATTATTATTCGTTAATTCAAAATATGGAGGAAAATAAAACTGAATTGGTATCAGAACAAATATGTAAAATCGAATGCAAAAATATATGCTTATGTTTTTATTATAATTATTTATTGTAAAAAAATTTTAATTAGAAAATTAAGAATAATAAAATGATGAAAAATAAGAAAAATAAGAAAATTTAGAATCAGAAAATAATAAAGAGGAAGAAAAAGAGTAAGAAAAATAATTAGAAGAATAAGATGAGGTTTTAAATGTTGTAAGATTTTATTTTATTTTAAATTTTAATATAATATATTTTTATTATAATAAGAATTTTTAATTTTATAATATAATTTTACTTTTTATAAAGGACGAATGTGAATTTTACGGAATAAATAAATGGTTGTATAGAAAAGTAAGTGGAGAGGAGTACTAAGAAATTATGAAATAGTAAAAAAAAGGGCTAAATATTTAGATATATAATATTTTAAATTAAAAATAGGATAATTTGTTTTTAAATATTTTTTTATTTTTAAAATAAAATTTATTAATGATAAAAAAGACAAGGTGATTTTTGGGAAAATTCTAAAGGAGGGACTTACCCTATAGATATGGGAGTTAAAACTGGGACAGATTTTGTGTTATTACCGAGAAACCCGGAATTTTTGCAGAATTCGGAGCCTTATGAGCCCATGTACATTCCGAAACAAACTATTTTAGAAGAGTCTATAAGAAGAGAAGTTGAGAGGATTTGTTTTGCTGATACTTTGATTAACAGAGTTGTTTATGACTGTTCGGATCCCAGTTTGTACACGAAAGTATTTTTTGTTTAAAATTATTTTATTTGATATTTAATTTTATTTTATTTTAATTAAAGAGATTTTCAATTTATAAAATATTATTTTAAATTCTTTGAAAATTTGGAAAAAATAGTGTTTTAAATTTAAAAATTTATTATTTAAATTAATAAATTTTATTTAAGGACGTGGATCCTAAGAATTATGATATGGATATACTTCCTTTTTATATTCCTTAAAATTAAGATGATATTACGTTGGTTTTTGAGTCAAAATTTGAAAGTGGAAATTTAAGAAGAGCTATTTAAATGTAAATTTTTATAAAAATACTTTGCTTATTGTTATTTAATTTATATTATATTTAGAGAAATACTTTTTTTTATAATTTAAATTTTTCAGATGCGATTATGAATATAACTTAATTTTGAAACCAGATTATTTTACAACCGGACATACTTAATGGTATTATTTTTCAATTTCCAATGTGAGGAAAAATGTTGAGTATAGATTTAATATAATAAATATGATGAAACCAGATAGTTTATATAATTCTGGAATGAAACCTTTATGTTATTCCGAAAAATAAGCGAAATATAAAAGTAACATATTTTTTTATTGTGAATATTTTTATTTTTTATAAATAATACAAAATTAACTTAAAAAATTATCAAGAAATTGGATTTTACAGAGATGGTTATGATATATGTTATTATTAAAATAATATGAAGAGAAAAAATGGAGGATTTTATTATACACTTACATTTACTTTAAAATTTTAGTGTAAATTTTAGTTATGATATTTAATTTATTTTTTAAATTAATAAAAATATAAATTTATATAGATGATTATGATAATGTTTATTTGACCCATTGTTATCCATACACTTACAGTTAACTTTGCAGGTATTTAAGAGTTATAGAAAACGACCCAGTTAAAAAAAATAGGGTTAAAAGAAAAACAATTTGTTAAACTGTGGCTGGAAACAAGTAAAATATTTTTTTTAGCATATAGATGTATAAACTTTATAAAATAGGGATAAAATGAATTTCAAGATAAATATTTAGGAAATTTTAATATAGATATATAATTTTGTTGAATTTTAAATAAATAGATTAGATGAAATTTTAAATATAAATAAATAAATTAATCGAATTTTAAAATAAATAAATACATTAAATATAATTAAATAATAATATAAAAAATGTTATAAATAATATTTTTAATAAATTAATTTAAATTAAAAGTTGTGACTGCGTCGTGATAGGAGACAATAACAACGGAAAGGAAAAGAAGGGGATTTTATTGACAAGTAGAGTTCACCCTGGGGAAACGATGGCGAGTTACACTATAGAAAATATAATGGAATTTTTGATAGGAAATACTATAGAAGCGAAATAACTTAGAGAGAATTTTATATTTAAAATTGTGCCTATGCTTAATATAGATGGAGTTATAAACGGAAATTACAGATGTAATTTGTCGGGCGTGGATCTGAATAGGTAGTGGATTGACCCTTCTAAAAAATTACATCCTACTATTTTTTCTACTAAAATTGTAATTTATCTATTTATTTGTTTATTTTTTTGATTATATGTTTATTGATATATGAAAAAGTTTTATTTAATCCTATTTGAAAATGGATGATATTTTTAAAAAAATATTCTTGGTTTTATAATATATTAATTTTTTAAAGATTTTAAGGAAAATGAAGGAAGATAAGGATTTAATGCTTTATTGTGATTTTCATGGACATTCTAGAAAAAAAAATATATTTATGTGTAAGATTTTATATTATTATAGTTTAATTCTATAAAAATAGTAAATAATTTCATTTTTTTCATTATAAATATAGATGGATGTGCAGGAAGAGATCCTAATAAAAAAGAATAAATTTTTCCTATGTTAATGAGAAATAATAGTAGTGTTTTTTCGTTTAAAGATTGTTAATTTTTAATTTAAAAAGATAGAGAGGGGTCAGCAAGAGTAAATAAAAACTAATGAAAATAATGTTAATATTAAAAAATTTAATAAATGATTATTAACAATTTTTACATTAAAGATTGCATTATGGAGAGAATTAAATATTATAAATTGTTACACATTAGAAATTTCTTTTTGCGGAGCTGATATTGGAAAATATGAGTATTTCCATTTTAATTTAGATATTTACAAAGAAGTTTCTTAAAGTTTCTGTATTTCTCTTTTGGATTGTTATGAGCCAGAATAGGTCAAGGTGAAATAAGTGTGCGAAGAACTGGAATAAATGTTACTTAAAAATGAAAAAAAAGAAGTTGATAAAAATTAAAATAGGTAATATAATTATTTATAAATATAACTTAGTTATTTAAAAATCATTTTTTAATTTTTTTTTATATATAGCGGAGATGAAGATTCAGATTATTCTAATGACGATGATAAAAAGGACCAAAACAATTAAAATGGAGAGAGTAATAATAATAACAATAATAATAATGCTTAGTAGAGTAAAGAAGAAGGTAATAAATTTAATATAATTTATAAGTATTATATTATAATTTTAATTATTAAAGGTAAAAATAACTAAGATAAAAAAAAAGGAAATGCCCCTAAAAAAACTTAATCTTAAGCAACTAAAAGTAAAAAATGATTAAATTTTAAGCTGGTTATTTTTTTTCTTATTTTAAGAAATGTTAATGTCTTATTTTTATTAAAGTTATATAAAAGTTAATTTTTAATAACAATATTTATAAAATTTATAATAAAATTATATTATATAAATTTAAGTTGTATAAATAAATTTATTATATTAAGGTTTTTTTCAATTTTTTTTTTTACGCTATACGAATTTAAATTTAATTTTAAAGAAAATTATTAATATAAATAATATAAATATTTAAAAAATAGTAATTAAAATAAGGCTTATTTTATTAATGTTATTATTATAATAATTATTTTAATATTATGATTAGAAATTATTAGTTTGTAAATATCTGATAGGTTTAATTTATTAATTTGCCTCAAGCAATAAAAAATCACTAAATAATAGTAATTTTATGTTTGTTTTTATATTAATATTATTAATATCATAGAATAAAAATAGGTGAAATTAAAACAAATAATAAATAATAATTTTCAACTTTTTAGGGATAATTTGTGTTTTAATTTATAACCTATATTTTTTATTGAGAATTATCATTCGAATAAAATAAAAATGTGGAGATAAAATTTTTTAATTTTTATGGTTTTTTTTAAACTAATTTTAATTTAGACATAATATATAAATTTATAATTATATAAACACAAATGCAAATAAAAATGAAATAAAATAAAATAATATATGCAGAAATGAAAATTTTAAATAAAGAAATTGAACTATTTTTAATAAACTTTCAAATGGTCAGAGAGTATATTTTGATTTTAATTCTGTACTTTTTAAATATGTGTATGTTTATTTGCTTATAGTGAGTGAACATATGCGGGAGAGTGTTAATTATTATTTTACTGTTTTTAATTAAAATCTTGGTTGCGTTGTATTTACTGAAAGGAAGTTTATTGTTGTTATTATTATTTTTATAAATATAAATTATAGATATTATTATTATAAATTATTATGTATGGAGGGGTATTCGTGAGAAATCAGTTTTAAGAGTTAATAAATTATAATTCGGCTTTGTTTCTGATTTGGACAACTTTTTCTTTCATTCTACTATTTTCATTTTTAAGGATGGCGCAGGCAATAACATTTCTGGAGGTACCACAAGCTTGTCCTAATTTCTTTTTGGAAGAGACGAAAATGTAAGGAACATTTTTATCTTCACATAATAAGGGGAGGTGCAAAACGATTTCCAAGGGAGTGGTATCGGCGGCAATTATAATAATTTAAGCGATTCCTCTATTTAAACATTTGGTGGCTTCGTTTGCTCCTTTTTTAATTTCTTTCAAAGAAGAACATCCTTGGACTAAATCGAAAATTTCTTTTCCGAATTCTTTATCGGCTAAGGGTTGGGCTCTTTCAGAATTATCCATTATTTATTATTTCTTTATTAATTTATTAATTTATTTTTTTTTTTTTTGGTTTTATTATTTTACTTTATTTAATTATTTTATTTTTTTTCAGAGTTTTTTGCTTATCAATATTAATATTTTAATAGTTTTGAGGAAAATGATATAATTTTTATTTGTATTTTTGTTATTGTTATTGTTTCCTTGCTGTCTGAATTAAATTATTTAGTTTTTTTAATTCCTTGTTATTCCCTATACTTCAAAATTTTATATTTTAACAAATTTTATAGTAATCTAATAAATTTATAATTTTATTTTACTAATTTTACAAAATTTCCTTATAAACTATTAAAATTCTTTTGTACTTATTTTTATTTAGAAGTATATATAAAAATCATAGATCTTTAGAAAATATTTTTTCGATCAATTTATTCTTATCACATACAAATTTAACTAATTATCTTTCTAAAATTATATCTGAAATTAATTTATATTCATTATATATATATTTAAAATAAATTAATAGAAAAATTCTATACTAGAATAATCACTAATTAAATTAATTTTCAGTTCTATAAACAAAAATTTTCATTATTATAATTATATATAAAAAAAGAATCTAATTTATCTTTAATTTTATAAGGATATTATAATTAATGAATGAAAAATAAATTATAAATTAAAGAAAAATAACGAAATTTAGATTAATAGTGCTTATTTTAGTTGCTTTTATATTTACTAATGTGGTATAAAGTAATGAAATGCAAATTATTTATCCAACAACTATAATTAATATTTAAAACGATAAGGAAAATAATTTGTTTATAAATAAAAATTATGATATAAAGATGGATAATAAAAGTTAGGCTTATTTTAATTATCAAATGCACTAAGAATACGGTTTTTTTATTAATTTTAGCGGATAATAAGTTTTTTTATACAAAGATTTAGAAAAAAGCTTAGTGTATTTGCAGGAAAATTATTTAAAAGTTTAAAATAAAAATTCTTAAAATGGTAAAATATTTTCAACAAATAGCAAAGCTTGTCCAAAAAGCGTCATAAATTAAAATAAAATTGACGAAAATGAAAATTAAAAAGAAAAAGTTTGTACTTTTTAGGACTTGAGTTATAGTTTTGAAAGAAAATATGTTGAAAATTAAGTTTTAAATTTAGGGGTTTTCGGGCAAGAAAATTTGTATATATCTGATGTAGGAATAAATATTTAGAATGTGGTGTTTTTAAATAAATATTAAGAAGATATTACATATAAATAAAGTAAAAATTAAACAAGCAATCAAATTAACAGAATAATTGTTTTGTTTTAAATAAAAATTAGTTTTTATTTTTTTTAAAAAATTTGAATTGCAAAATGATACTAATTTATTTCATAATTAAATAAATTAAGAATTTAAATTTAAAAATTTAAGGCTTTTAAGGAAGAATAGGATTCGGGAATAATGATTAGGAATAAGTTTATAAATTTAGTTTATTAGAATAACTTAAAAATGAAGGCAAAATTGAAAGTTTAGAATTCGGGTTTTGTTATAAAAATTTATAGGGTATCTTAAGAATGGGGGGAGATTAAATATAAGTTTAAAATTTATATAAAAGTTTTTTTTTTAATTAAAATGAATAATTTGCGAATAATTTGGCCTAGTAATACTTAAAAAATCAGAAATACTATATTATTTAGATTTAGGAAATAATATTAAAAAGCGAATTTTTGAACGAAAAAGAAAAATTAATAAAAAATAAGTATAAAGGCTAATTAAGCAATGGAACTCCATTTATCCAAGTAGATGAGTAATTTTATTAAGAAATTTTAAATAAAATTATAGATATTTTATAGAAAATAGTAGAGTTGGAAAAATTTTAGGATTTAAAGGAATAAATTTAGTGTTTGAAAAATTATTTATAAAAAAATGGGTATTATTGTTAAATGAATTATTAATAGTTATAAGAGCTGAATGCAAGAATAGGGAAATTTTAGATTTAGATTCCAGATTTAATTTAAAAAAATGGGAAATTTTATATATAAAAAGAAATTAATATGTTTTAGTTTTGTCCAGTTGGAGAAGAATTTGGAAACACTGAATAAAAATAGGAAATTCTAAGTTATTATTACTAAGGAATTGGTGAGAAAGACACTGGTTTTGAATAATATATAAATATAGAAATATAAAATTATTTGTCTAGAGTTTGTTTTTTAGTTTAAAAGTTTGGAGAAAATTATTAGGGAAATTAGGATATAATTTTATTAGGAAATTAAGTATTTTAGGATGTTTACGTTTATATAAGTAAAAATAAAGGGACGGTGACTTTTTTAGAAGATCCTAATTGTGAATTAAGTACAAATTAGGTTAAATTTTAAGATAAAAAAGAAGATTTAATGTATTTAATTATTTATATTGTCGGAATAATAGTTAGTGCTTTTGTAGTATTGGAATAAGTAAATTTTTTTAAATAACATAATAAAAGAATATCTTATATATTAAATGGATTTAAGATGGTTTTAGACGTTAATAATAATATTAATAGTTAAAATTAATGAAATTAATAAACTATAATAATTATACTCAAAATTTATGATTAATAATTGAAATTTATTAGTTATTGAATATGAAATCTTATCTTTATTTAAATTTAATTTTAAATTTAAATTTTAGTTTTACTAGTAATATTATTTCTTATTATAATTAATAATCAGATTTTAACAGAATTATTAAATAGATATAAGAAGAATTTAAGCAATAATACTAAATAAATAAAAATAAAAAATAAATTAATTAAATTAAAATTATAAAAAAAATAAAAAAATAGTTAAAATGAATAAAGAAAATTAAAACTAGTCCAGCAATTAAAACGAAGATTTATTGCCAAGTTAATAAAAATTTAATGAAATAAAGATTTTATTGTAAAAAATCTAGGAGAAAAATGAGAAATAAAGTAAAAATATATTTATAGCAAAATTTTGCGTTTTAATTAATATTATATTTTTTTAGGCGAATTTAAACAATTTGTTGACGAAAAATAGAGAATATTTGAATTTTTGGTGAATTTTTAATTTGACCAAAATATAAAGGTTGACTAAATGGTTATTACAAAGGAAATAGATAAAATTTTTAGAAAAAATATGGAAAGTTTGGTGTTTTACCATCCTTATATAATTTTGTTAGCTTAGATAAATAACTAAAAAAATAATTAGGGCAAAAATATATATAAGGAAATTTATTTGAAACAGGTGGATTTTGACAATTTTGAACGGAAAATTTAGAGAATTGAAAAAGAGTACGTGAATTTTATAGTTAAAAGTTAAAATTAATTGGAAATTGAGGAAGAACTGGATTTAAGTGGCGATTTTTTATTAGAGGTTTTTGTTTATGATGAATAATTAAAGAGTAGATATCTTTTTTATTGTGCGGTTTTTGGGCTAATAATTGGAAATTTTTATGGAAAAAAATAGGTTTTGGAGGAAATTGAGGCCTCATTTAAAGATAATTCTTGGTATTAAGTTAAAATTTTAAAATTGTTTTTCTACCAAATCAGGAATTTTTAACTTTTGTTGTTGACAAAGTAAAATGATTCAAATGAAGATTTAGAAAAAAAATAAAAAAAATAATAAGATTAATTTAGTGAAAATATTGGTTTAATATTGGTTTAAAAACTACTAAATAATTATCTATGGGATCAAGAAATACAATATGAAAAAAAAAAAGAATATAAAGAAAATTATTAACATTAGAAATATATAGGAATTTTTATAAAGGAATTGGAAAGGTTTAAAATTTCGCTTAAATCAGAGGAATTTAAATTTGTTTTCTGTAATAATCAGATAAAAATGGAAGATATTTATTTGGATCTTAATGAAAAGAAAGTAAATTTGTAATACATTTAAAGAATTATACATTTTAAATTCGGAGATTACTAATGGATTTTCAATAATTATTTATAAGAAGAAAATAAGGAGTTTTTTTAAAAAAGAGAGTACTATTATTTTTCATTGAGCTACAATTAATATGGGAAAGATTACATTAAGTAAAATTAGTAAGAAAATAATTAAAAAAATTAGGAAATTTTAAAAGAGAAAAGTAAAATTAAAAAACAATTTATTCAATAAACCTTACTTGTTTTTCAAAATTAAGAGAGAAAATATGAAATGAAAAATATTATTGAGGGAAATTTTTAACTTTATTACATGAATTTTATATAGGCGCATAGTTGTTAAAACAGATTTTTTTAGAATTTTTATAAAGATAACTGTAAAATTCATAATTTTGGCGATTTTCAGTTCCTTACTGAATTTGTTTAAACTTTTTATAAAATATAAGAAATGAAGAAAAATGATAAAAACTAAATGAAAGAAAATAATGCCAAAAATTTAAAAGATGAGTTTTTTATGAAAATTTACGAAATTCTGATAAAGAAATTATAATTTTATGAGTAGGAAAATAGTTTGATTGTATTTTATTTGTTGAGGCTTTTCATTAAATAGATTTTACTTATTTATGATAGTTAGAAAATATAGAATTAAAGCGAAAATTAAGAAGAAAAGTCTTGCTTGATGTATTAAATTGCTTCTTTGATACATTTGGATTAAAAATAATTAATAGATTTGAAAGGATAATTCAATTAATTTAATTAAATTAGCGAATTTTTAAAGGAAAAAAGGAACGTAACTTTTTAAAAAATGGATTTTGACTAATATTATAATGGTTTTTTGATTGAGTATCTGAATTTAATTTGTGAAGAATAAAAAGAATACATGAAATTTGAAGTCTAAATATTGTTTTAAGAAGTATTTTAACTATTGAAAAACACTCATAATATAAGTAAATTTAAATTAATAAATATATTGTAATAAATAGTATAATTAAATTTTAATAAATTTGCAGATTGTCAGTATCTGAAGAGTTAGGAAATATCAAGAAAATAAGACGATAAATAGATTTTATAAAGTGATATCCTATTTTATTTAGCTTTTTTAAGATTTGTGCACTAAGAAAATATGGAAGATCTTTTTGTTTTTTTTTAATTGGGGAAAAATTTGATTGAATTTAGTTAAAAAATTTAGAATTTCGATTAGTATGGAAAAGGTATAGATTTAGATAAAATAAATGATGTATTAAAAGAAAAAAAATATAAATAAATTCTAGATGTATTGTTTAAAGAAGAAAATATGCTTATTTAATATTTTAAGAAAAACATTATTTAAAGTATAGTTATAGAGTCTTTATTGAAAGAAAACTATGTTTTTACTTTTTATTTACATTAAAATTATTACGATAGTTTCGAAATGTTATAAAGTGTGATTTCTTACATATTTACTTTAGATTTATCCTAAAGTGGTTAAATAAAAAATTAGCAATAATAGGAAATATAAATAGAATCTTATTAAAATGCGAAGATTTTTAAAAGATTTTGGAAATTTCACTACGACTTCGACGATTTATAAATAAGTTTGCAAAAATAAAAATAGTAAATAGAAAAGTTAGACTTTTTAAAAATAAATTTGTCTTTAATTTAAGAATTTTTTAAAGCTTTGGGAAATTAAGAATATTCATATGATTATTTTGGCAATTTTTAGAGAATTTAGGAAATTTTTGAATATACAAACCCCCTGCTATTTGACTATAAAAATATAACTTATGAGATTTTAAATAATGAGAATTTAATAGAAATGATATTTTTTATTATGGTTGTAAGAGATAACGCAAAAAATAGATTTTTTAAAAAATTGGTATAAAATTTTGAAGGCGACTGCATAAAATAAAGGCTAAAAAATTGTATTAAATAAGCTAAAAGCCCATATTTTGTGACTTTATTAGTATTTTATATTGAAGAATAATTTGTCAATAATTTGCAAAAAATTGAGTTATTTGAAGATATTTAAGAAAAATTTCCTGAAGAAATTGTGCTTCATTACTATATTAGTTTATTTATTGAAAAAGCAAGTGAATTTTTGAAAAAGCCTGAAAATTAAAATGAATTCCAAATTTATAGTCTTAAAAATATTCACCATTGTCAATAATTTATCAAGAAATTTTAAGAAAAAAAAATTATTTAAAAAAAAATGATTTATTATTATAAAATAAGAGATATTAAATAAACTGAATTTTTAGAGTAAAATTGCTAATATTTTTGTTTGACAAGTTTAGTTGCGCATATATTAAGGTATTTATATTTAACTTATTGTGAAAACGAGTAGTATAATTTTTATAACTTATAGCAATTTACTTTGATTTTTGAAATGAATGATTTTTTGGTTATTTAATAAGGCTTTATGGAATTGAACTTTTCTTAAAGATTTATGTCAAATAGAATTTATAATAAGTTCAGCTCATATTAATTTTATAAGTACGTATATAGACCACCTAATAATAAAGAAAAGAAAAAGAAGCATGAAAAATGGCAGAAATCTTTGTGTGATGTATAAATTATCCGCTAAAAATTTATTTTATAAGAAAAGATTCATTAATACTTAGGGTGTGTATTAAAAAAAAAGCTTGATTTATATTTTAGAAGAGATATATAGTTTGAAATTTAATCTTTTCATATAAGGCGAAAATGAATGCAAATTATTTATTTTTTAAAATTTATATACATATATTATAATTATTAATTATAACATATGATTTGTTTAATTAAGACATTTTTAATTATAAATAAAATATACTATTATTTAAAACTTTATATATATATATTACTTGTAAATAAACTAAAGCTTAGTAGATATAAGTTTGAATCTATGATAATTAATAATGAAGCATAATCATTATATATAATTTTTGTTACATTTTATAAGTTTAAGAAATTTTTATAAAATTTATAAATTAGTTCTTAAGTTTTTTAAATAATTTATAATTACTATTTTATTGGTTTCAATTTAATTTAAATTTCCTAATTATATCGGCTAAATTGTCAAAATTTGAATATAAATTTATATTAAAATTTAAAGTATTAATAATCCATATTCAAAATAAATTTAGATAAAAATTTTACTTTTTCATAAAAGATTTTCATTATAAATCTAATTTGTATTAGAATAATTAATCATTCTTATATCTTTTAAAAAATTGAATTTAATCATATGAAATTTAATTTTTTTTAAGTGAATATTTTTTTCTTACCAAAAAATTACTTTAATAAATGAAAATTTTAAAATAAAAGAATAATAAATAAAATAATATCAGAAAAAAGTGTAATGTAATGTAAAAAAGAAGGTCACTAAAATTTTGAATTCAAATATTTAAATATGAGCTCTGAAGATAAATAAAAATTTTTTTATGCCAAATTTGTGTTTAATAATAATAACTAGATAAAATATAAATTTTATAGAAAAAATAAAAAACCCTAATGATTAAATAAATGATAATGATTTATTTGGTTGGCCTCCTATACAAGATAAAAATTAATAATAAATTTATTTAATATATTTAAATTTTGTAAATGAAATTGGAAAAGAAAATGAATCTATCTTAAGTTTTATTATATAAAATTTAAATGATTTTTATGATAAGTTATTAAATGATATTTAAAATGACATTTAAAAATAAAAAAAAAACGCCAAAGTTTAAATTTAAAATATTTTTTAAGAATTATTTTTAAATTAAAATTTCTAATAAAAATAAAGAGATATAAAGGAAACAGTTAGGAAATTTGATATTTAAAAATTTTAAAAAAAAATTCTAAGAATTCGAGTAGAACAAGATTGATTTTGAATAGTTATTTGAGTATAAATAATAATAGAACTTTAAAATTTATAATAATAAATATATATACGACTCTCTGGAAAAATAATATTAATAAATTGAAGAAATAAAAAAAGAGCTAGAGAAAGAATTTATTAAAACTAAATAATCTATTGAGTATTTCAGAAAATATGAACCAAATATAAAAATAAAAACTAAAGCAAAATCTAAAAAATAATAATATTTAAAATAATACAAATTATTTTTAATTATATAACAAAGGTAATTTTGATATCGATAATTACTAAATAACAATAAAATTTAAAACTAATTAATCATAAACATTTATTTATTCTGAAAATTTGTAATAAAAAACAAAGTACCATTTAAGGTTCATAATGGATACAAAAAATAACAAAGAAAATATTTAATTGGCATTTTTGTTAACAAGTGGAAACGAAAAAAATTCAAAACAATTATAAACAGATCATTATATCAGAGTATTTGATTATATTTGGAAAAATCTTCTGCTTATGGAGGAGAGTTTTAAGTTGAGGGTAAGAAAAAATTTTATGAATTTTTTAAGGATTAATAAACTATAATGAATGTTGTTTTTAACACTGAAAATAAAATGATGGAAATTTATGATGATGATAAAATTTCCTATTTAAGGCTAAATTTTAACAATAATTGTGAATATTTTGATGAATGGATACTAGGTATTATTTATTTTTTAAATATAGATAAATAATAAGAGGTTGATATTTAGTTTATTGATTGAATTTTTTAGTTGAAACTTATTTTAATTAACAAAAATATATATATAGATTTTTTTTTTTTATATATAATATATTAATTGTAAATTTTAATAATAAGTTTAAATGGTTAGTAAATTTAAAAGTTGGAATATAAATAAAAATATCTCGTCGTAAATGAATGATGTATTTGAAATTTTTATTATTTTATTAAGTTTAAAATAATTTATTGTTAGATTGTAAAACTAATTTTAAATAATTAGTTAGTATAGGGTATATAAATTGGTAATAAAAAACATTTAATTATTTAAATTTTGAAAAGCTAATTCATAATTAATTTAGTAATAAATATGATTTAATGTATTTTACTGGGCTAAAAACTTTATTTTTGAAATTAATTGTATAAAAATTTTAAATTATTTTTTAATAATGAGACGATGTGGAAATAGTTTTTAACAGAATTAGGTAACTATATAAAGATAACAATATTTTTTTAATAAAATTAGAATTATTAAGGTTTAATTTGATGAAAATTATTTCAAACGTGGTAGAAATTTATATTAATTATTAAAATAAAAGTATTTTACTAAAAAAATATAGTTTTAATAGTAAAATTGTGATATAAAATAATGTTGATTATACTGCTAATATTAAAATTAAATATCTATTTAAATATTTAAACTAAAAAAAGAAATATATTAATATTTTTCATTTATATCATTGTAAATATATAAAATTTAATAATTTAATTAGTTTTATAAATATACTTATTATAAATTAGGTAATTTTAATATATATATTTATAAATGTTATATTTTTTTAAATTTATTAATAATTAGAATTAATAATTTTCTAGAAAGTATTTTATTTATTTTTATGCAATACTCTTTTTTTAATAGTTAAAATTATAATGATTTAATTCAATTACAAATTTTATTTTCATTTATTTAAACTTAGAAATAGAAGCCTAAATAAAAATTGTAATTTAAGAAAAGATCTATATAAAGGCTAAAAATTTATGATTGAAAATTTGTATTTCAACTTAATAAAGCTTCTATTATTTTTATTTCAGGTTTTAAGTCATTAAACTTTTAATAATAAAGATAATTTAAATTTTAATTAATTTAACTCTAGATTTTATAAAATTTTACAAAAAATTGTTTTTATAACTCTAATACTTTAGAGGGTAGTAATATTTATAAAATAATAAAACCAAATGATTTTCAAAATTTAAAGACTTAAAAAAATAAACATAGGATAGATGAAAAAGTTTTAATTGTGTAATTTATTTACGTCTTTAAATTATTTTTATAGCTAATTATTTTTTTTAGTCTAAGATTGATAGGATTTTTTTATAATTTAATTATTATTTTATATTTTTTCGCTTATTGTTATGAAAAATTGATGGGTTTAGAAATTAAAAAATTAAATTATTTATATTTTTATTTTATAACGTATTCATTGTTTTTATTTTGAATAATAGCTATTTAAAATACAAATGATGAATATTTGGCTGGTTTTTATTACTAGACTTGATATTTTATAATTATCATTTTTAAAATTCAAAATTCTATGATATAATTTATGAGTAAAATACTTTTAATTATTGAGTAGTAATAATAACAATGATTAAAATTATGAATAATTTATTATTTTTAATTATAATAAAAGTATATGTACTTTATATAGTTTTTTTATGATTTTATTTATAAATAAATTTAAGATATATTCTAAATTAACTAGAAATTAAGATTAATATAAATTTAAAACAGCTTTTAAAAATATTTCTGTTTTAAACAATAAAATCCTTATTATTATTATTTATTTATCTTCAATTAAAAAATATAATTTATCAATTTCAATTAAAAAATAAAATTTATTATTTTAAAACTATAAAATTAATAATTAAGACTTCGTAAATATACATTATTTTTAATTATTATTGCCAAAAATTTTATATTTATATAAATTATTAATATTATAATTATTATAATAATTTTCTATAAACAAATTAATTATATTACTTTTATATTTAAGATTAAATAAATATATATACACATATTTATTAAATTTTGTTCCGCCAAAAAAAAATTTTAAATTTAGGATAAATATGATTAGTTTTTAGAATTTTATTTATTCATTTAATAAATGAAATAAAAGTAATAAAATTAATGTACTCCATTTATATTTTTTAACACTTAAAATAAATAATTACTGATTCATTAATAAACTTGGTTTAATTAGATATTACTTAGCTCAAAATTCAGTAATAAATTAAATCTGCCTAATAATTAATTGTATATATATAAATAAACTCAATTTATCTATTATTTTTAAATATTAACGTTTTTCAAATAAATGTTGTAAATATTAAATATAAAACATAATTTGATATTTTTTAATATGGTACTAATTAAATAATTAAACTTTACTTATTATTAGACTTCTATTTTTATGAAAAGAAAAAGGAAATTAAATATTTTAATAAATACATTTATTTTTTCGATTGTATTAAATTTGAAAATTGAGAAAAAAAGTACTATTGAATTTTTTATTTATGAAATTAAAAATATGGTATTTTAAATTTAATAATATAAAAACTTATAATTCATAAAAAATAAATTTATGTTTAATTTGGGATTTATTGTTTTAAATTTTTTTAGATTCTAGAGTTTTACTTTAAAATATAAATCAGTAATATTTTAAATAATTTTAAATTTACAACATTAAAATTTTGAATATATAAATTAAAATTATAATCAATGTGTCATTATTTTTAAAAGAATGCAAAATAGTTATAATAAATAATATTGATAAAAACTATCCTAATTAAATTAAAATGTTAATTATTAATATTAAATTAAATCATAATTTATAGTATATAACAATTAAAAATTGTTTACATGTGATAATATATATAATTATAAAAATAAATTGCGAATATTTGATTATTCAACCTTATTTTGTAATAAAGTAATATATATATATATTTTGTTTACAATTTTCAATAAAAATGGTGAGATTTGATTACATGTTTATTTACAATACTACTTTAAATTATACTTATTTTTTGTTCTGTACATAATTATTCTTAGTCATTATTGTCCAAACTTGTTAAAGATTCAAATTATTAATAAAAATTTTGATTTTTAGAATTTTCTGAATTTTGTGATTTTTCTGAGTTTTAACTATTTAATTAATTTTTACTAGTCTAAATATTCATTTTGAATTATTTTTTATTAATTTAATCTATTTCTGAGCTGCTTGAATATGAATTCGTATTAGAGTCATTATAGGATTTATTTAAATTTTCTTTTAAATTTTTTAAATTATTATTGGGTTGATCGTCACTTTCCTTGAATTCATTAGAAATATTACAAGTACAAAATGGCTCTTACTATTAAAGCTAGCAAATTTCGCAAAGACCGTCAAATTGCTTTGAATTTTCAATTTCTTAAAGTTTAATTAAAATTTTTTTTTGAGATTAAGGTTCCAATTGTCTTTAAGATATGTTATTATGAAATTCTTCGTTTAAAAAATGGGCGTAGTTAAAAGATTATATTTATTTTTAAGATATATATGTTTCTTATTAAATTGGAGAAGATGGGTTTTCTAATGTGTTAAATTTATCTAGCTATGTATTTATTTCTTAAATTGTTTTTTCTTTTTATCTGTTTAAAACTTCATTGTTACACTTTTGGTTGTTAATTTTTTTTTGGGTGTGAGAGGATAGGCTTTACTTTTTAAATTCTTAAAAATTTATTGAGCCCTCTTCGTTAATAGAGATAATTTGGGTTAGGTGTTTTTTATTTTTTCTACCTTATTCTAATTAATTTAGACTTTTATTTATTTTTGATAAATATTAATTAATATCACAGAAACTGTTTTCATCCTCATTTTATAGGTAATGAAAAAATTAATTTTCTATATGTCTAATGTCTATGATGTATTAATTATAATATTAAATTTCGTTTACAATACAATAAATTGCTCTTAAATACTCTTATTTGATATAATATTTGTCCCATATTATCCAGAATTTACTTATATTTATATTTTTTTTATAATATAACTATTGTAGAAGGTTTCTATGTTGATAGGGTTTGATGATAAATATATTATTCTTTTTTATTTAAATTTCTATAAATTCTTGGATTTTTTCAAGCTTTTCTGGGCAAAATTATTTTATTTTAAGTTTTTCAAGGTCCAATCTTTCTTAAATTTGTTATACAATATTCATCAGATAAAAAATTTTTTTTTTAAATTTTTTTTTTTTTTTTTTTATTTTAATATCGCTATTAATATTTTCTTTTATTCTTATATTTCTTACTTGCAATATTTTTTTTTTATATTATCAATATTCCAAAATACCATGAAATGATATAATTTCAAAAATACGTAAAATTTTAAATATATATACTTTACATAAGATAGTCGATAAATAACTTTTAATATATGTATTCAGTATATAAAATTAAGATTAAATTTAATTTTATTATAGATTTTTAGTTAAAAAATATATTGTTTTTAATGAAATTTGTATTTAATTTTTATACATTTTTTTAATTGCGAAACAATATTTGATAATAAAAATTTATTTATTTTCACCATTATATTTTTATAGAACAAAAATTATTTTGGTTATAATGATATTCCCAAAGTTATTATTCTACAAATTATTATAATTTTATTTGTTGAAAAAAGAAATTTATACTAATTTAGTTTAATTAAACCATAATGGGTTTTTTATATTAATTTAATGCTAAATACTAATATTTTAATTATTATAAAAAAAAAGGAATTATATTATATCATCTCTAATATAATACTCATATTAATTTGAATTATCAGCTAAATTTTTTAATCTTATTTATTTAAATTTTACATATGCAAAGGTATACAAAAAACCCTTTTAAATCAAAGTCTCAAAGAGTATTTCGTTTTTATATTAAATTTAAATTTATATTTTATTTTTTTCCAATTAAATTAAATATATTATCCTTTTATTAAAAAATGAATGATAAAATCATCATACTTCATTTTAGATTTAATTGGAATTAAAAATTTTTACAAAACTTTTTTTTACTTGCCATAAATATTCAAAGTTAACCAAATAAAATTAAATTACAATATTTAATATTAATATATAAGATAATTTTGTTTTTGATTATTTATAAAAGAATGAAAAAATTTTACAGTACTTAAATTATTTTGTAAGTAAATTATACTAGCCATTATTATTACATTTATAATATAATTAAAAACCTAATTAAATCAAAAAATTTTTCATTTTAATATTATTATTATTCAAATTCTAATGGAGTATTTATTCAAAAAATATGTAAAAGAATGATTTAATAATTTAAAAAATTAAATAAACATATGATTTTAAAAAGGTCACTAATTTCATTGATTATCATTTAACTTATTATATTATTTAATTTTTAAAGTAGAATATATATGATTTTAAGTTAATTTTTGTAAAATTTTATATTTTTATTTTTTTTAAATGAAGTTTTTAGTTTAAATTTAATAGAATGTTTTAAAAAATATTAGTTATAAATAAGTTGTGGTGCAATCAATCTATAGAAAACATAATTATTTTCTATTTCCTATTATTACAATTAAATTTAAAATAAAAAAATGTATCTCTAAGATTTTATTAATTTATAGAAATAAGAGAAAACATATTTTATACATTTTATTAAAAAATCAAAGGTGGAAAATAAATATCTTACAGAATTTAATTTTTATTAGAATTAATTAGCATATTTAATTATGAGTTAATTTCAGAAAATAATAATTCTATTTTGAAATAAATTAAAGATATTAATAAAAATGTAGAAATTGGTTAATATATCATTAAGATCTTTAAAATAATGTTAAAAAATGAACAATTTAAAAAGAATAAATAAAGCTTTTAAATTTAGATAGCTAAATTTTGCAAGCGTACATAAATTATGCAAAATAAATAATTTTTTATTTTAAATTTTATAAAAAATTAAATGAATATTATTATAGGCATTGCATTTTACTAATATATATAAGGAAGATCTAAATAAAGGTGACTCAATTATGAATAAAAGTGCAAGTGAAAATAAAGGATACATAAATTAAACTAAAGTAATTATTAAAATTTAATTTGTTAAGAAAATTTTTAATTTTCTAAAAATTAATTTAAAAAAAAATATTTATATATCATATATTTTTAGAAAAAATTAAGAATTTTTTGTTAAATATTAGATGATAGAAATTAAATGTTCTGAGGAATGGGATAAATAGGTATTGTAGAGTGAAATTCCTGTAATTCTTTTAGGATATGAACAGTAACAACATTTTTTTTAATTTTTAGAAAATTTTTTCATATAAAAAAAAAGAATCATTATAAGATTATAAAACAAATCAATATATAAAATTTTATAAATAAATTAATTATTAATTGAGCTAAAATTTAAGTTTTTAATTAATTTTGAAAAGTGGGTGTCAAGAGTGTCGAGAGTTAGAGAAAAAGTTGGTATAAAGAGCTGCAGATGCAGTGGGGAATTATAAATTAGTTAAATTAAATTTAGAGGAAAATTAGAATATAGCATAATATTTATATATGAAGATTACACCAACTATTTATTTAATAACAGGAGAATTCGCAATAGAAGGGATAGAAGGTCAGCCTGGAGAAGAAAAATTGGAAAAATTTTTTGAATCTGTTAATAGAGTGAGTGGGATTATGGACAAAGACACGGATTTTTTATCTTAAATTGAACTAGCTTCTGTATTTTTAGAAGAAGGACGAAAAGTTGATGAGGCTATAAAAATTCTGCATGATGTAATAAAAACAAAAAAATTATAGTATTTAATATAACTTTTTATTATTATTATAGCTTAAATTTAAAATATTTTTCTTTTTTATATGTTGAATTGTTTATCTTTAATTAATTAAATATCTTTATTATTATTATTTTAGTTATTTTTTTAAAATTTATTTTATGTGGTGTATTCCGTTAAAAGTCCCTAATTGTACCAAATTTTATATCTCAAGACTAGGGAAGCCCTAGTAACTATCGTATGTGCATATGATAGGTCTTACAAAACTTAGCTAAAAAATAGTCCAGGCTGGCTCCAAGCCAGTTTTTCTATATAATTTTTTTTTCGAAAAACTGAAAGTGTTTGACCAAAGGGCCTTTTAACTGAATACGCTTTGTATATTTTTAAATAATTTTGTTTATGAAAGAATTTGGCGAATGATATTTTTGGAAAGAAATTTGGAGGATATATACATGCTTTAATTGGATTAGGACACATGTTGAGGGGGGAGTCCTTTTAGTGTTTAAAACATTTGGATTATGCTACAAGGTAGTATCCTGATTAAATTAATCATTAGAAAGTAATTTTAAAATTTGAAATATATTATAAGAATATAGTTTAGTATTTAAAAAAATTATGATAAACTTAAATTAGATTTTTAATAATTAATAATTATTATACTTAATTTTATATTGTGTTATATTTATTATTTATTTTATAGACTTAGTAAATTGTATAGAAATGTCATGAAAAATTGAAGGAGTTTTAAAAAATGTAATAAAAATATGATGATTGATAATTTTTGACTTTTATTTAATTAATAAGGTTAATTTAAATATTATTTTTGTAATTTAAATTTGTTAAAAAAAAAAATTTTTGAGTACTTTTATATATTTATAAGCAATGGTATTTAAAAATATATTATATTAATAAAATTGTTTTATAAACTACATGAAAATCAAAAATATTTCTTATAGATTAAAAAAGCTATTTTTAGATTGCAATTAAGTTTTCTTATTTTTTTTAATTAAGTTAGTAATATTTAGTACTTATATGAATTTTATAATTATTTTATTAATTAAAATGGAAAATAATTATTAAAATAATAAATATTATTTTTTATTTAAAATTTGTTTGATTAATTTAATAATTCTAAGAAACCATAAGAAATAAAAGAAAATTAATGCAAAATTTAAGAATTTTTTTTTTATTAAATTAAAAATAAAACAATACAATCATATTAAATAATTTAAAATAACAAAATAAATTTTATTATAAATGTCTAAAAACTAAACTTTAGACCTTGGAACCCCCATAAAACAAAATATGTACATAGATATTGATAACTTAGGTAATTTTATTAAGAACTAAGGAATTTTTTATCCAATTTTTAATTGAATTTTATATTTAAATTTGAAGAAAAATTTAAAATATTTAAAAATTATAAAAGGAGAAAATTTAAGCGAATCAGGTCTTAACAGTTCTTCTGAGTTGGACAAAGACGATTTATATACAATTTTACATTATATAAGAAAAAAGGATTACAAAAGGGCTGTAAATTTTTAATTTTAGACAACTATCTTATTTATTATTAACATTTATAAAAGGGTTAATTTTTTAAAAATTTAATATAAATAACGAATTTTTAATGTATTTAGAAAGAAATTGTAGACTATTAATTAAGTTTTTAGCCAAAAAATTAGAAATTAAGAAATTTAACTCTTTACATTTTTTAACTTGAAAGAAATTTAAATTAAGAATCTTTAGAATACACACTTGAGTAGTTAGAAAATAATTAAGAAGTAAAATTATTACCATATATTTAAAATATATATATGAAATTTTTAAATATTTAATTATTACTTATTATTACTTATTAATAAAAGTAAAAAATTTTTTATAAACATGTTTAATTTATGTTAATTTTTTTGATATAAACAAATATTTGATATTATGAATTTTTTATTAAGTTTTTAAGTTTGGATTTTTTTACTATATTTTGTAATGGATACTGTTTATTTTTGCTTGGAAGGTACACAGAAGCTATAGGTGAATTTTAATAACTAACAATTAGAGAGGGAGATGTAAGTGATGAGAGTATGGCCAGAGTTATTTTTAATATGGCTTTATGTTATGATAAATAGGAAAATCCCGAAGTTGCAAATGTTTATTATTTTTAGGCATTTGAGAAAAACCCGGATAACAGGAGAGCTATTATACATTATACTAAGTAAATTTAGATATATAATAATTTAGATATTTTTTAATAGAATTTAATATTCGAATAGAAATTATATTTATTTTATAAAAAAATTTTTATTATAATTATCATTTTAATTGATGAAAAATATTTATTTTAGAAATTGTATCATTTTATAAGAAAATATAAAGGAAAGTATTTAGCTTTTGGAAAATTACTTGGAAAAAAATCCTAAAGATGAGGATATTTTGACAAATTTAAATATTATTTTAGGTGAAAGTGATTATAAGGGAAAAGAAAAAGTTATACATTCTTTTAATAAAGTTTTATTAGAAAAAGTACCTTAACCTAGTTTAATTTATAATCATGGTGTTTTTTTATATAAATAAGATAAATTAAAAAGGTAAAAATTTAAAAAAAATTATTTAAAATATTAATTAATTTATTATTTAAATTTAGTGCACTTGAGTGTTTTTAAAAAATAATTAGTATGAATAATGAAGAAAAAGATATTGATGATAAAATGTTATTATTTACTTATATTAATTCTGCTTTAATTTATGAGGCTTTAAAAATGCCTTTATTTTCTATAGATATGTACAATATAGTAAAATATAGACATTAAATAGGCTTACTTAATTTTATAAAACTATTGAATTTACTAAATTTTAAAAATAATATAGATATAAGAAAAATTCAAGGAAAATCCTTTTGTTTAAAATACGAATTTTGAAAAGAAAATAAAAGATTTAGAACATAAGTCAAAGTATTAGCAAGATTCTAAGAATAAAGATGATTATGACACAACAGAGCCGGAAATGGACGAAAATTAGAATTTACATGTCGGATTTTTAAGGCGAGAAAGAGACGAAAATTTTAAGGAAATTAGTTTATAAAAATTAAAAGAATATAAAAAATTACAGAAATAATTACAGGAAAGGTCTGAATATTTACACAATTATGTTTAGAAATAAGGCGAAAAAAAAAAATTAATGATAAGTTAATCGGAAAAAGAAATGATGGACTAGTTAATTTAGCTTAGTAAGGAAGAATAGGCAAATTTGAAAAATTAATTGGAAGATTAATTAAAAGAAAAAGAGTAGATTTAAATGGAACTTGAATAGGAAAAAATGGATAAGCTTAAATTATTGGAAATTATGGAAAATAATTAACTTTAGCTTGTTGAGTAATAAGATTAGTAATTTTAATATTAATAATAAATGTAGGAATTAAGTGGGTAAAAGTAGGGGTCGGAATTGGAATAAGAATAGCCTTATTATACAATTAAAGACGGTATAAAAATTAATTTTATAAAAAAATTAATGAAAATTTTTAAATAAATAGAATAGTTAATTTATCGCTTTTTAGGTTAGAGAAAAACTAATTAGTATTTGGTAAATGATGATTTAAATAATATGAGTTAGACTTAAAGTTAGATGCAAGGTTAATAATAGGATTTTTTGTTTAGAAGGACTTTTTTAACAAATGACGGAGGTTATAATACTTAAAATAAAGATTCTGGAAACTTAGAATATTATGAGAGTAAACTTAATTAAATAAAATAAATTTAGATGATAGATTCTAATGAATAGAATAGAAAAAAACTTGAAGATTTTAAAAAATTAAATGGAAAAATGCCATCGGAAAGTTTGATGAAATCAATTGGTAATGTAAGATCTAAGCCTCAAACAAGAACTCCTTCCAAACCTGGAACTTCATAATAAACTTCTAGGAAAAAAGTTGTGAAAAGATAAAGTTCTTAGGAAAATTTAGGTAGTTAAAGAATTAATTCAGTTAAGAGTGTAAAAACTGAAATGTAGGCCACTATGAGTTCACTTTATAATAATAATTAGGAAATGGAAGTAAATTAAATAAATTAAGATAAAATTTAAAGATAATTATAATTAAATAAAAATAAATAAAAATAAAATAAAGTTTTATTACAATTTTTTTTAAAATTAAAATGAAAATTGAGGAAAAAAAAAACATATTAGTAATAGATTATTTAAAATTAAAATAAAGTTTATATTGAAACTGAATAAAAATTAAACAAGTTTATACTAAAATATATATAAAGTTATTATATATTTATTGAATTTCAGGATTTGATAGAATTTAAAAGAGATGATGAGTTATATAATGTATTTAAGTGGAGAGAATAAGTACCAGAAGAAATAGATAGTTGGACTTATAGTTAGAGTATTTAATACTATAAAGGCGGATTTTAAGACTATGCAAATTTGAGAATGTTTTTTATTTCTTACTTATATCAGTAATAAATAAAATATAAAAAAGAAACAATTTAAATTATTTTATTTATTTATTTATTTATTTATTTATTTATTTAATTTTGATTTTAAATTTTAGAATTTGGCATAATAATAAGATAATGAATGTTATATATTTATATATTTATATATTTAATTATTTACTTAATTACTTATTTTATTTTATTATTTAATAATTTTTATATATTATTTTAGAGATTTCTCTTTAGCTGAGAAATATGTTTAGAAGTTGAAATATTCCAAAGAATAATCATTTACTTTGTTTTAGGCGATTCATTATTTTAGCGGAGTTGTTTAGGAATACTAGATGAATTATAATGGGGCTTTACAGTCTTTTTTGTGGTGTTTAGAATTGCTAGAAAAAATTTAAAATTACGAAGAAAAAGTGTAGGATTAAATAATGGTTGTTAATAAAATAATAAATGTATATGATAAACTGTAACGACCTAAATAAAAATAGTATTTTATAGAACATTTAAAGCTTTTGGAAAGCGGAGTTGCTGATATTTAAATTTAGTATTAGTAATTGCTTTAAGATGAAGAGGTGCTTGAGCCTGAGTGCATTACTTTACAGAAAAAGCTGGACATCAAAAATGTGAGAAAAAATAAATTTAAATTTTTTAAAAAAATTAAATAAAAATATATATAAATTATATTTTATTCTATTTTTTAAAAGATGTTGTACTGGAAAGATGGATTACATAAAGAGGTTTTGAGCTGGCGGGAAAGAGATTGTGAGGCAAATAGAAAAGAGCATCCTTAATACTGCGATTTTAAACTCGCTTTTATTGAGATGGAGAGGAAAGACGTTGAAATGGCGAGGTACTATTTAAAAAGACTTTAAAAATAGTTTCCTAAGTTTAAAAATGCAGTTGTTTCTTTTTTTTTGGGACTTACTTATTTTTTAGATCCTAATGAGAATTAAGTTATTGATTATAAAAGCGCATTATAACATTTTGAATAGAGTTTTAGCACTTTACTTTATGAAAATAAGTTTGACGTGGCGAATAAGGTGAATTTTTTAATAAATTTATGTTTTTAAATATTGGTTTGTATAAATTATTAAATTATTATTTTGTGTGATTTTAATTAATAATGATGTATTAGTTAATTTAAATTGAAAATAATAAAAATATTTTTAATATTAGCACCGTTAGTAGCAGTATGTGATTTTACTTTTAAAAATTTCTGAATGCCATGAATTTTTAAATTCTTATATAAAGTCTCAAAGGTTTTTGAATAAGGCTAAATAAATAATGCAATATAAAGAGTTTGAACAAGAAGGAGAAGAAGAAATAAAAGATATTGTGCTACAAATTTCGCAAATAGATTTTTATGCTGAAAATGTAATTTAAAATATTTAATTATTCATTTTATCTTTAAAAATAATTGGGATACAGTGATTAAAATACTTTTAGATTTTCACCCCCGTTAGGGAAGTAAAATTTGGTAGCTTTACTCCCCAAACTCCCAACTAAAAAATAGAAAAGATTAAAAAAATAAGTTTTTAATAATGAATATTTTTTTATTAATTTTTAAATCTTATTCATTTTTTGTTGATAAAATCAATGATCTAAAGGATATTTAATTTTCAAAATATTTATTTCTACTCCCGGCCACTCCCGCGGGAGTGCACTTCCCTTTGTATTTTAATCACTGATGAAATAATTGTTTAAAATTGAGTTAAAATAAAATAAAGTCAGGATAATTTAATAATTATTTTATTTTATTTAATTATTTAATTTAGGTTTTTAACTGGCATAAAGATATTCACGATAATTTCTGGGCCTGGGACGAAGAATTTTGCTTTGAAGCACCGAGTGTTTTATAAACATAAGTGAATTTAAGGTTATTTTTTATCGAATTTGAATAAAAAGAATACGATATTGGCGTTGCTTATTTGCAGAAAATTTAAATTATAGAGGAGAATTTTAAGCCTGATTTTATAAATTATCTGATAGGTTTATGCTATGTGTTAAAGGGGTAAGAAGAAAGCGCTTTAGAATATTTGGAAAATAGCTGGAAAATGGTATAAAATGATGATACTATTAGCTAAAATTATTAATAAAATCCTTTTTTATATAATTGTTTGTTTTAAGAATTAAGTATTTGTTATTTTAATTTGGGGAAAAAACTGAAGTCTTATGAATTTAGAAAGAAAATTTGTAATTTTGAGGGAAATGTTTCTTAGTATACAGAAGGGTCGTTTTTGAGTTCAGAATAAGAATATTAATAAAATTAAACTTAAAGGTCTAAATAGTCTTAATTTAATGTTTTGAATGATAAATAATTAAAAACAAACGAAAATTTTTATAATTAATCATAAAATAGCTAATATAATAAAATAAGTAAAATAGAAAATGAAAACAAAAGTTAAGCAATTTTAAAATAATATCAGAAATTAAATGAAATGGAAAATTAAAATTTATTAGAAAATTTGTAGTCAAATGATATTTTAATTGGAGAGAATTAGAGTATTGTGAAATAAGATTAAGTTAAAGTTGATTAAGATGAACACTTAACAAATTAAGAATAAAGCGAAAAAAATAACGTTAATTAAGAAAATTAGGGATAATTAAATGGTTTAGACTAAAATAATTTTTAAATTTAAAATCCAAGCGTAAAAGAAATATAAAATTCTGAATATTAGAAATAATAATAATATGTATTAGAATAAGAATAAAACGAAGACAATCTGGAAATTTAAGAGAATAAAATAGATAATATAGCTTAAGAAAAATTAAATTTGGATTAAAATAATGTATAAAAATAAAATATACAACATTAATAATAAAATCAAGGCGAAAATTATAGATAAAATAATTAATTGAAATAAATGGAAGATTAAAAATAAGAGTAAATAGAAAATAATTATTAATAAATTCCCTAAGATTTACTGGGAGATATTCCAATGAATACAAGTAATTAAGGAGAGGATAATTATTACGAATAATTTTAGCAGTTTTATCAGGAATAAGAAAAAATAATATAGTAAAATGAATAATAATAATAAGAAGAATAAAATATATAATAATATTAAAAATAATAGGAGGAAATTAATTAAATTCAGAATTAGTAAAATTAGAATAAAGTTCATATTGAAATTGGCCAGGAATATAAACCACCTGGAATAAAAGAGCCTGTTAAATTTACTAGGACTATTTCTTTGATTTAAAATGGGAGTGATTTGTTTAAAAATGGTAAGAAAAAAAGAGCTTAATTAATTAATGTTGACAATGTTGAACTTAGTAGTGATTCCGATTCTGAATCAGAAAATGAGTTTGGTATGAATTAAAATTATAATTAAAATTAAAACCTAAATTAAAATTAAAATTAAAACTAAAATTTGGAATAAAATTACTAGAATTAAGGGTAATTTTAAGATAAAAATTAAAATATTAATAAATAAGGAGAACACTAAAAGTAGGAATCGAATGCTAATGCAATTATGGTGGCTTAAAGCGAATTTATAAATATCAGACCTGATCCTAAAAAAGTTAGAAGAAATTCTAGGTCTATTTAAAATTCTTAGTTTGATTTAGAAAATCAAAAATAATAGAATGAAAGTAATTTAGGAGATTATAAAAGTTAATAAAAATCTTAATTGTTTTAAAAAGATGAAAATTTTATCAATAGTTAAATTTAGAACCAAAGTTAGAACAAAAGCAAAGATTTTAAGGGAAGTAGAAGAAAATCTAGTGTTTAAAACAGATAAACAGAAAATGAAAAATTAAGTTAATCTTTTGCAAATTAAAGTGAAAAA
The DNA here is from genome assembly GCA_001447515.1 of Pseudocohnilembus persalinus. Taxonomy (NCBI): domain Eukaryota; phylum Ciliophora; class Oligohymenophorea; order Philasterida; family Pseudocohnilembidae; genus Pseudocohnilembus; species Pseudocohnilembus persalinus. The sequence goes on from LDAU01000098.1 coordinate 421,805, forward strand.
AAAAGTACATAAAATAATAATATGAAAGAAGAAAATAAAAAAGAAAATGATTAAGATAATAGTAATTTATTACTGAGTGGTTTATAAAAGAATGGTAGTTTTTAAACAAGTAGAAGTTTTTTGGCATAAAATTAGAATTCGGAAAATTAAGAATAAAATTATATTAAAAGTATTGTTGGATAATAAATATAGTTATATGATAAATAGGTTTCTAATAATATGAGTTAATTATAAAAAAACAAAAGCGATTTGTAAAATTTAAAATAAAATTAAAATTAAAGCTAAATTTAAATTAGCACTTTATAAAAAAATTTAAGCTCAGGGTAAGAAATGTAAAATGAATAAAATAATAGTTTTTTGACTTAAAAATCTAGAAATTCAAATAAAATAAATTTAAATTAGTCTTAAATATAAAATAAAAATTAAATTTCTTACTTAGATTAAGATAAAAATAATAATAAATTTCAAGATTAAAATTTAACTTAATAAGAAAATTAAGTGGAAAATTTGTAAAACTTAAGTAATTTAAGCTAAAATAAAATTAATTTAAGTTAAAATAAAAATAAACCAATTTAGAACTAAACTAATTTAAATTAAAATAAAAGTAATCTAAGCTAAAATAAAAGTATTATATATAATAAGAATTAAAATGAAAGTTTTATAAAAAATTAATAAATTAAATAAAAAATTTAAAGTACTTAAAATTAAAATAATGAAAATAATTTATAGAAACAAGAACAAGTTAATAAAAATAAAAGTTTTTTAACTAGTAGTAGCAAAAATGGAAAAAACAAATAAGAATTTTAATAAGAAACAAATTATAATGATAGCAAAATGGCAAATATAATTAATATTAATAATGATACAATTATTAGTGTAAATTAAAATGAGAATGAAACTAAGAGTTAAGATAATTTAAGTTTGATTAAAAATGATAATTTAAAAAATTAAAATTAAAGTGAGTTAGTTGAAAATTAAAATTTATTAAAAATAAAAGATATTGATTATTAAAAAGGAAACATTTTAAATTAGAAATAAAATTATAAAAATGATAATAATAATTAAGATTAAAATTAACAGGAAAATTATAATAGTATATATGTTTAGGATAATTTAAGTAGCTAAAGTAATAAAATTATTAGAAAAAGTAGTTTAAAATAAAAAAATAAATAAGAAATTCTGGAGTAAAATTAAAGCTAATTAACTGTAAATAAAGATTAAAATAAGAGCCTATAAATTTAAAATTAAGAAAGTTTAGATTAACTTGAAAAAAGTAGAGATAGTGAGCAAAAATAATAAGGTTAACTTTAAAATTAATCAATTTTAAGCTAAAATGATTAAAAAAGTTAAAAAAGTTAAGCTAATAATGTTGTTGAAAGAAATTAGAGTGCAATTAGTAATAAAAGTAAAAAAAGTAAAAATTAAAGCAATTAGGGATTTTTCGATAGATGTAGAGTTAATGAAAATAAAAGTTTTTTAAAAAATTAAAATATGGACAATATTTAGCAAAACTTTAGTAATTAAAGCACATTTGTCAATAAAAATTACAGTTCGTAAGTAGATGTTTAAAGTGTATAAAGTCAAATGAAAAAAATATAAAATGATAGTTAATTGGAGAATAGTAATGATAGTAATAGAAAAAATTCTAGTATAAATAATAGTAATATAAATTAAAATTAGAATGTAGATAATTAAATATAGTAAAAATAATAACAAGATTTATAAGAAATTTAAGATAATTAAATTAAGGATGATAATATAAATAATTAAAGTTAGGTTAAAATTTAAGGTAAATAAGTGAATGTTTAAAATTAAGTTAATGAAAGTAGTTTAGGTAAAAGTAGTTAAAATAAAAGTTCAATCAAAATTTAAAATGAAAGTTAAAAATTGGAATTATAAAATGATTTGCCAAAATATGAATATTTAAATTCTGTTTAATAAAATTAAAGTATAATTTAGAATGATAGTTAATTAAGAGAAGAAAAATATAGTTAAATGAATGAAAAATAAGTGGAAAATTAAAATTCAGTTGAAAATAAAAGTTATATTAAGAATAGAAGTTATTTTAGTGTTCAAGATTAGAATTAGAATTAAATAGAGTAAGATTAAAAAATTAATAAGACCTAATAATAATTTTATGAGGGTTTTGAAAATTATATTTAAAATGAAGTAAAAGAAAGTTAAATTAAAAATGGTAAAAAAATGGAAAAAGAAGTAGTTTAAAATGAGTATAAAAATAATTAAAATGATTAGTATTAAGTTTAAAATTTAGATTAACAAAGATAAAAAAAATTGCAAATTTAATAGGAATAGAAAAAATAAGAGCAAGAAAATATGAAATTTTAAAAATAAGAATAATAATTAAAAGATTAAGAAGAAGATGATGGTAGTGATGATGATGATGATGATAGCAGCGAAGAAGAAGATAGCGACTAAGAAAATGAAATTGCTTTAAATGATGTAGAAATTCAAGATGATTCTTAGTAACACAACAATTCTGAAACAAATAAAAGTAATTTGTCTCTAAGAGATTAGGAATAAGCTTAATAATAAGAAGAAAATATTGTATAATAAGTCTTTAAGAATAATTAAATTAAAGAAGAAAATAATAATGATAATGTTTATAATAAAGGAGTTTAAAATGAAAATACAAAAGATGAGGATGAATAAATTAGATAAAAATAAATTTGTGAAAATTAAAATAATAAAAACTAAATTTTAGAAAATGAAAATAATATTAATAATGAAAATTATAGCTAATTTTTGTAAAATTAAAGTAAATATGAGAGTGAAAATTAACCAGATAATAATTAAAATAGAGATTAAGATTCTTATTAATAAGAGAATTAAAATTAATAATAAGAGTAAAATGATGTTTTAAACAAAGGATTTTTGCAAAGTTAAGAAATATTATAGTCTCCTGAAAAAAATTAATATTAATCATTAGAATTAGAAAATTAGAAATAATAATATTATGAAAAATAAAGCTCTGATTTACAAAAAAGTAGTGAAAAAATTTTAGAATAAAATTAATAAATAGATGAAAAAAATGGAAGTGAAAGTAAGTTTTCATTAAAAGATTTGTAGAACATATCATATATTGAGTAAAAATATAATTGAACTTATTAATTAAATATTTTATTTATTTAATTTTAAAGAAAAAGTTTAGAAAATTAAAGAAATGAAGACCCAAAAATAATGGAAAATCTAGTAGAATTAGATAGTAAGCTGGAAGATTTGCAGAAAAGAGAATATAAATCGTAAAAATAGCATGAATAAGAATAAAATGACAATGTTTAGTATTTAGATAGCAATAAAAATTTTAAAAAATAGAATAACGGTAAGAATTTTTAATAATTACATACTATTTAAGAACAAGCAAATGAGTTTTCAGAAATTGGATCTTTAAGTTAATCTAATATATAAAGTTTAACATCTCAAAATTAACATAATAGAGGCAGTTTAAAAAGCTTTAACAAATCGAATAACTATTTTTCTTCTGGTAATGTTAAAAATAGTCAAAAATAAAATCTGAGTTAATCATAATAATAAAATTAATAAAAAAGTTAAAATTTGGATCTAAATTAAAATTTAAGAGAAGACGAAAATTAATAATAAAATTGACAGAAATTACTATAACGCTATATAGTTAATAATTTTGTTTAATTTATTTAATACTATAAATTTTATAAATTTAAATAATATAATATAATTTTAAAAAATTTTAAATATAAAAATGAAAATTTTAGTTTATATTTATAAAAGTTATATGTTTATCAATTTATAAGTTTATTGTTTATTTTCTATCCGAAATTATTATAGCAATTTGTCTGATATAAGAAATTTGTGATTTAAAAATATTATGTAATTTAAAGAATATATAATAAATTCGGATGATAATGAAAAATTTTAAGTTTTAATTCTTAGTAAATATAAAAAAAAATCAATTAATGTGTTTTAATGCTAAAAATTATTGTATAATTTGAAGTAAAAGATAATTATTTATTTTATTAATGAATTACTACTTTTATTATATTCATCATTATTCTATAATTTCTAATTGTATATATCGAAAGAATAAAATTTTTAATAAAAAAAATAAGTAATTGAAAATTTTTTTAATTTTGTAAAAATAAGGATTTTTATAGCTTTAATTATAAAAGTAAAGATTTTTGAATTAATTAATATTGTAAATGTAAAAAAAGTAGCCTGAAATTTAGTTAAAAAAGAAAGAAAAGGAAGTTTATAGAAAAAGAATTAATCATTCAGAACCAGTTTGTATTTTTATTTATAAATTATTTTATTTTTTTATAAAATTATAGTGATGAAATTCAAAACAAATTTTTAATACTTTTAGAGCGACATTAAATAGAATGCGAAATAAAAGATTCTTTATCACAGAAAATAGGTAAAATAATTATAGATTAATTTTCAGTTAATCAGTTAATGAATTAAATTTTTTTCCTTTTAATAACTATTTTTTTTTATAATTATATATTTGAAATCTAAATGGTTTTATTAGCATTTAATATTCATCAAGTTTAAAAGAAAAAATTAATTATAATAAATAGTTAATATAATTTTTAATAAATTTTAATTCTTTTTAACTCTTATTTATATAACAGTTTAAAATATTGATGATGAAATTGATGAGTAGCATAATTTGTTAGAAAAATGTTAGTCAGAATAAACTGTTTTTACAGAAAAATAAATGGGGGAATCAGTGGTAAGTGAGTAAAAATAAAATAATAACCAAAAATTAAAAAAAATATTTTATAATTATACATATTTAAAGATTTATAATGGCATATATTTTTTGCAGATTTGTATAATTTTAAATTTTTCTAATTTTAAGGTATGTTTATGTTGGAAGTAATATTATGAAATCTCCTACTTAAATACAAAATTCAAATTATTATTATAATAATGAGTCAGAAGAAAGCAGCGAAATTGAATATGAATATGATGATTAATAAAATTAAGATGAAGAGAAAAAGAGTAATTATTTTTGTTATTTATATTATTTCATCATTATTATATTCAAATTAGTTTCTATAAAATATTAAAATAAAATTAAATATTATTTTTAAAAGCAAACAGAGTATTTATAAAAAATGTAAGTAAAAAGAGTTAAAAAAAAAAGAAAAAAGATTAATTAGATGATAACAATAGTTAAAAAACTACATCAGAAATGAATGCTTTAAATAATATAATAGAAAAAGAGAAGAGAAAACCTGTACATAAAAATTTATTTCTTGGACATAGAATAAAATTTATTTTAATTTTTATTATTAGTTAAATATTAATTGGAATATAATTAATTTCTTATATTAAATAGTTTTATTATAATATAAATATAATAAAAAATATTATTTTAGATATATTTTAATATGATGGTGGCTGGTGAATCAGGGGTAGGGAAATCTACATTTGTTGACCTTTTTCTTTCAAAAGTAATATGTTTTAATTATAATAAATATATAAATTTTTTAAGGCTTATCATTAATTAAAATTGAAAAAATAATAATAGAAATTTAAGAAATAAGAAACTATACGCCCTTAAACTTAACAAATTACTGAAAATAAAGGCTAAAGAAAAGAAGGAAATATAGATTTTAACATAAATATAATTGATACCCCTGGATATAGTTAAGGAACTAATTTAAAAGCCTGGTATTAGGATTTAAGGAATTATATAATATAGTAGGTAAGAATATAAAAATTTATAAATATATCAATTAATTTAAATTTATAAATTTAAGTTTCTTTAATTTTATTATAAATTTTTAATTTTAGTACGAAAATTATTAGAGTTATCAGTATAAGTAGTTGGAAAATCATTTTTCTAATTAAGATAGATAATAATTTTAGCAAACTGCAGAGGGAGATAGTAGAATTCACTTATGTTTATATTTTTTATAGGGGCCAAGAATAAAATAAACTGATATAAAAATGATGAAAAAATTATAAAAATACGTAAATATTATTCCTATTTTGGCTAAAGGAGACAGTTATAATTAGGAGGAAATAATAGAAATTAAATAAAATTTAATAAAAGAGGCTTAAACAAAATAAATACATTGGTTTAATATAAAAGAAACTTTAAGGGGAAATCCGGAGTATTTGAAAAAAATTAAAGAAGGTAAAAAATATGCTATTTAATAAATTTATAAAAATTAAAAAATAACCATTTTAATTTATTTTTAATTTAATTGCTTTGGTTAAATTAATATAAATAATATTTTATAAGGACCTCATGGAGAAGCTCCCCCATTTTTAATAATAACTTCTTCTAAGAAAATAGAAGTAAAGCCAAACACTTTTGCATTTGGTCGGTAATTAATATTATTTTATTTTTGTAATTTAAAAATAATTTTTAAAATATAATTAAAAACTTAAAAAATTGAATTTAATTGTTTGTAGGAACTACAAATGGGGACAAGTTAATTTACAAGATCCAGACCATTCAGACTTTAATTTATTATATACGTTGTTAATTGGACACTTAAGTGTAGATTTGATAAATAATACAAATTATTTTTTTTTACAATATTGTAAATAGAAATCAGATGATGAATAATAATTAGTTAAAAAAGAAGAAGATTCGAGAAATTTGATATTGATTGGGACGATAGCTACTTTGAGTTTGGCTGTAACTTCTTTTTTTATGAAATATAAATAAAAATGAAAAAAAGGATAGTATTTTCCCTAATCATTTTTTGGAGTATTTTTTTTGTACTAATTTTATAAACATTAAAATGTTAAAGTCGAAAAAAAATAGTTAAAAATGAGCTTTTAATAATTATCAATAAAATAAGATAAAAATTTAAATTAAAATAAGATAAGATACACTTGAAAATGAATGGAATTCTAATATATTATTACTATTATTTTAATTTTTTTTAAATAATTAATTAAGTAATTTTTTTTTTCATTTAAATATGTATATTAATTATTATACTATATTAATTTATAAAATATTTTTTTAAGAAATTGTCTAAATTTCTAGGAAATTAAATTAATGATTAAATAATTCTTTTTAAATTAGTTTTTTAAAATTTTATACTTTTAAACTTTACTTTTTAAACAATAAAAATAAACATATATTAATATTAGGATAAGGATTATTTTCTTACTATAAATTATAAACTTTATTATTAAATATTTTATTTTTATATAATTAAAATAATTTTAATAATATGATTTTAAAGAAACTAAATATAATATTATAAGTGTATAGTTTATGTTTTTTTGGAAGTTCACTAATAATTTAAATTAATTTTATTTTATTTTTTCATTTTATTTATTTTTCTTTTTTAAGAAAAAATAAAATAATCATTTTTTTCAATTAACAATAAATAGGCATATTCTTAAATATTTTCAATATTTTTTTTTTTTTTATATTATAATTATTCTATCTCTTTAATTTTCATAATTAATCTCTATTATTTATTTAATTTTTCCAATATATTTTAATGGGATTCTATTTTAATTGACTATTTGTGTTCTTTTGCAGAAAAGAAATTTAAAAGATTAAATTTAAATATAAATATAAATTAGTGTGCTGTATTAATAATTCGGTTTGCTTATTATTTATCGCTAATTGATTTTAAATTTTAATTATTATTAATATTTTATGAATTTTACAATTTTTTTAGTTTAACTGTATATTTTTATTATTAAATATTATTTGTTTACTAATTTTTATTTTTATTTATTATAGTTATTCTATTTTATTTTAAATAAATATGTTGTTAATTATTTTAATTATTTGTTTTATATTGTTTTTTTTTGAGTTTTTTTCAAATAACTCAGTTTTATTCTTTGCTTTGTTTTCTTTATTTATTTATCTATTAGACTATTCCACTATAAGGTCTATTTAAAATTCTAGCGATCTCAAAATAAGTTACTTAATCTTTTAACAATGTCATTAAGCTATCTATTTCTTCCTTTGTCCATCTTTTAGCTATTTTAATATTTTTTTTATTTTATAATAAGTAAATTTAAATTTTATTAAATGTTAATAATTGAATTTCAAAAAATATTAAACCTTACCTTTTATATCTTGATTTGATTTTTTAGGAATAACCAATTTACTTAATACAACTCTTTTAATATAATTTCTTAGTGCTGCAAAAGTTTGGGCATTAACTTTTGGGTTATTTACATTTTATATATAATATTAATGAACTATGACTGAAATAAGTTGACAGAAATCTTCTTTTTTATAATCTAAAAATTTAAAAATTTAAAATTTAATTTAAAAATGCAAAATTGCAAAAAAAAAAAAAGAGTACGAAAATAAATTTTGTGTACCTTTTTCGACAGCAGCTTACAAATACTGTAAAACGCATTAAATTAGGTCTGGAATTTTTTGTGTGCAGTTTTTTAGATATTCGAACATGTATTTATAGACAATTTTTTCATGTTCATTTATAAGTATATTTTAAACTCGTTTAACTTAACGCTTTTTAGGCAGACGTTAAAGAGCACTTTCAACTTGGTCTTTTGCCTCTTATACGATTTCAAAAGTCCAAGTTTTTTATTATTGGCCCTGATTTAAAAGGCTGGAGCTGCTCGATTTTTAATTATTATTATTACTATTACTATTAGATTTTTTAGCTTCTTATTAAATTTTTTATTAGGGAGATTCGGCCTCCTCGAAATTAATATTTTCATTATTTAAACTATTATTATTAGATAAAAACTAGTTATTATTATTATCGTTAATATTAATTTCTTAATTTTCATCTTCTTCTTATTCAAATTGTTACTGTAATTCTCTAATTTACCGGTCGTCATTTAGATCTTCTTTTTCTTCTATTTTGGTGGCTTCTTGGTTCAAGAACAAAGTGCTGTTATTGTTTTCATTCATGAAATTGTAGACTTCTATCTCTTCCTCTTCCACTTCTAAATTTTGCTCTAATTCCTATAAATTTTATTGTTATTATATTTGTTATTCTTAATGTTATTATATAAATTATTATTATTATATATTTTATTAAGGTTATATTTATTATTGTTATTGCAATTATTGTTGTTCTTTTTCCGGTTGTTGTTTATTTTTTTTGCCTTTTTTTTTTTTGTTTTTTGGGTTTGGAGGCTGGGAGGGTTCTTGGACTGCGGTTTCATGGGCTTAAATTATTTAGGGGTCGTTTTCGTTTTGCTCTTTTTTTATGTATATTTGTATTTCTTTTTTATTTTGTTTTTTTTATTGGTTTTTGGGATTTTATTTTTTATTTTTTTATTTGTTAAAAGAGGGAAATATTGACTATGAATTATTTTGAGGACTTTTGTCCGGTTAGTTTATTTTTTATATTTCGGTGAATTTGTCAAATTTTTCATTTGTATATAACTGTTTGTCGAAACCTAAATTGGTCTCATTATTATCTTAATTTAAATCTTTCAAAATATTATCATTATTATGGTCTTAATTATATTACTCATATTAACTGTAATCTTCGAATTTTACTACTGAGTAATGCCAATTATTTGAACTAATTTAATGATTTAGAAAATTGTTTTGGTTTTGTTCTTGGTTTTAATAGAAATTTTATGGGTTTTCTGTTATACTGAAAGGCTCCTATTCTTGTTTAATATCGATTTCCTCTTTTGATTTATTGTTAACATTTTCAAGAGGGTCGTTAAAATGTGCCAAGTAATTTTGATCGTTTATTTGGAAAAATTTATCATTACATTTTTCGAATTTTTAAGTAAAATTATGGTTAAATCCTTAATTCATTTTATTTTGTTCCATATATTGTGTAGGATATACATTTTCATTATATTATTATTATATTTTGATGTTTTAACTGGGCGACTCAAATATGTAATTGTAATTTTCATCTATTGATTAATTATTTAAATTTAAGTTAGTTTAATTATTGTTAATATTATTGAACGAATAATTATTATCAATAAAACTCTGCTAATAATTTTCGACTCCATCGTTAAACAGGTCCATATCTCCATTTTCTGAGTGATGTAAATTTAATTAGCTCATGTGATTTTATTCTTAAGCTTCATCGTATTAATAATGGGCTAAAGAATTGACTTAAAGTTCATTTTCTTCATTTTTTTGCTGTTAAATCAAAAAATTATTATTATTATTTGAGAAAGAAAAATTATTATTATTTATGTTTATATTTGAATTTGTATTATTTGGTAAGTTTTATAGGAAAATATTGGGGAATTGTGTATTTGAATTGATTTGTAATTGGTTTTATTAAGGTGTTTGTTCTTGCGTTTCCGAAGAGTTTGATTATTTTTTTTATTTATTTTTTTATTTGTTTGGCCCCCTTGGCTGTCTTTTTTTAGTTTATTTTTGGGGCTTGTTAGCTTTTATTTGGGATTAATTTTCTATTTAAGCTGAAAGTTCTTCTTGCTTTTCTAATGGGTCTTAAGAACCTTCTTCTTTTTAGTTTTTGGACTAGATGTTTTACAAGTGTTCTTAGTTTTAGTTTTTGTTTTATTTTTTTGAGTTTTTTTTGGGACCTCTTTTTTTTTCTAGTTGGGGAGTTTTTTTTTCTATTTGACTTTCATCTCCATTATTTAATTTTACTTTTTTTTGTTAATTTTTTATTTACAAATGACTTGTATTTTCATCCGATCCTTTTCTTTTTATATTAAAATTTAAATCCAAAATTGATTCTTTATTGATTTTCAAGTCCTGGGACTAGATGCCTTTCTGATTTATTAAATAAATAATTTAATATTTTTACAAATAAAATTCTATAAATTAGTAGCAAATGTTGAAATTTTCTAATTATTAAATTTAAAATGCGTAGAATTTTGTATTACAAAGATATTTTTGAAATATAAAAATTTTAAATTATTAATAAATAATATGATATTTTATAATTAAAATTTTACTAATTTTTGCTGTCCAAGAGAATATGAAATGTGATTAGCTTGCATTGTACTTAAATCCTCAGTTTAATATTCTATCTTTATTTCGGGAGAATTAAAATTGATATTATTTGAGTCGAAATTTTGGCAGCATTTGATTTGTTCCTGCAAAATTTTTTTGATTTTATCAGTTGCTTCGGTAATTTCTTTTTCTTGAATTTGTTCATCTTTATTATATGAGTCATCTGAAGAAGCCTTAAGTTGATGCAAAATATGTATCAAAGATTGTATTTTTTTAGCATTAGTAATGATTAATTTATGACAATTTTTATATTGGTGTCCCTTTATTTTTTGACACTGATAATTTTCAATTCCCAACCTATTAAGCAGCAAATTTTCAAGTTAAGATAATTGGTTGCCCTTAGTGTTTAAGTGAAGATTTTTAACTAAATTTTCGTACTAATCTTGTTCGATTTGGTCCAAAAAGGTAGATGAAAAAGAATTGTCTTTATTGGTCTCAGCAGTTGAAGATTAATCTTCAACTTCCCCAGTATTATGTGTGTTATTATTATTATTTTGGTTAGTGGGGTGGTGAGGGTGGTGGAGAGGAGAAAGAGGTGGTTTCATTTGCTTAAAAAAATTATCTAGCTGGTTTACTGGAACCAGAAAATTTTCGTGAAATTCGTGTTAAGAATCTAAATTTTAAACATTAATTTAAGTATTATTATTAAGGTTTGGTTTGTATAAGGAAGTTTCGAAAGGAAAACAAATAGGACATTGAATGAGTATTTTTTGGTCGCACGTTGGGTTTAGACAAATATGTGTTATTTATTTATATGTGTGCGAGTGTTTTTTTTTTGAGCTAGTGTCCATTAAATTTTTATAGAGTATTTTTTTTGTTTTTTTTTTGTGTGGTATTATTATTTATGTTTGTTTTTTTTTTTTTATATAAGCAATTGTATTTTATTAAATATTTATTTTTTACTTTAATTTTATTTAATAATCTAATTGCTTTGTTTTTTATTTATTTTTTTTGTTGCTTTCCCTTAGTTTTTTTTACTTCTAATTATTAAAAATAAGGAAAGCTTAGGCAAAATATGCATTTAATGATTCAATATTTTTTTCTTTTTTTAAAAGAAGAATAGTAGGTTTTACATAAATAATTGATAAATAGCCTTTAAGCGAAATTAGTAAAAAATCAACTAATTGGATTTAAAACCAATATAATTTTTTTACAACTAATAAAATTATTTGAATCTTTATATTAACATTTTTAATTTATTTTTAGATTACTTCTATAGTTTGTCTAAAGAATCAAATTTTATTATACAATAATTTAATTAATTAAATAAAATTAGCAAATTTATAAAAATAAAACGGAATTAACTATTAAAAATATAAGATTCATAAAAAAAAAATATTAATAATTATAATCTGGGATTATATATTTTAAATAATAAAAATAGTGGAAATTTAATTTATTAATATATATTTTATTTTAGTGTGATGATTAAACATTAATATTAGTATTTAAATTTTTTGAATTTTTTAGTATGAATTGAAAATTTTAATAGAAAATATGTTAATATAAATTTTATTAACCATAGATATTTATAATCCTTAATTAAAATTAAGTAAGTAAAATATGGAATAAAAAATAAAAAATAATTTTTTCTTATTTTTAATTTATAAAATACTATTTTTAAATAAAATTTATTTATTTTATAAATTATGATAAATTTAATATAATTTCAAATAAAATTAAAATATTTGTAAACAAAAATAAAAACCTTGCATTAAATAAAAATATAATAAACAGTGTTTTTCTGGTCTTACCTGATAATTTTTTTATAAAAAGTATCTTAGTATATGCAATTTTATTTCTATATTTATGTAATAGTGTAATTAAATGTTATTTATAAACTATATAGTAATCATTTTTTAGCTAAATTAGGGGTTGAATTCCGCTACCTTGCCCTTGCCGAATTTTAAAACCAAATTTTAACTTGGCTTCAGTGATTAAAATACTTTATGATTTTTACTCCCGTTATGGGAAAAAATTTGGTAGGTTTACTCCCCAAACTCCCAACTAAAAAAAAAAAAAAATTTTTCTTGAATTTTTCGAAGGAGCTAAAAAAATAAAAAAAAAAAGATTAAAAAATTTTTTTAAGTTTTTAAAAATAAATATTTTTTTATTAAATTTTAAATCTTATTCATTTTTTGTTTATAAAATCAATGATCTAAAGGATATTTAATTTTCAAAATTGTCGAAAGTTACTCCCGCGGGAGTGCACTCCCTTTTGTATTATTATCACTGCTTGGCTTTATTAAATATCGAATATTTTTATGAAAACAAAATAAAAGAATTTTTTATTATCATTAAAAAAGTTGAGCTTAAATTTATATGGAAAAATTATTTTCCATCAATGTTTGTGATTATTTTTTTTTTGGGTTTGATTAAAATAAAATCTTGTGAAAAAAATATTAGGGTTATAATCTTAAATTATTTATAAAGACAATTTATTTATTAGATAAGATAATTATATATTGTAAGGATTAATCCTTAATTAAAAATTTTTAAGTGATAAAATAGATAGAATATAATAATTATTTTTATTTGTATAATCTTAAGATATATTATACAATAAAAAATTAAAATAAATTTTGAATACCTAAGACCGACCACCTTTGTAAGAGAAGACCGCGGTCTCCGAGAACCGGAAAAACACTGATAATAAATATTTAATTATATTTTTAGTTTAAAATAATATTTTCTTTTGATTATTTTTTTAAATCTAAATTCTCCACAATTTTGAAAGAGTGAGTAGGATTAATTTTTATATAAAAAGAAGAGAAATTATATATTCAATACATCAAATATATAAAGTTTCATCATATTTAAATTCATTAATTTCTGTATTCATAAACATAACAATATATAAAAAGTCTTTTATAAATTTAATACATTAATATATGTAAATATAATTTATTTATGGAATATAAGTATAAAATTTTGAATTTACTTTAATAAAATGAAAACATAATTTAATTTTTAATCTTATTGTTTTTTAAATTTAAATTAAAAACAAGTGGAATTAAAAAAAAAATATTTAAAATGATTATCCCAATTTAGAAATCATTATAAATGTTTATTAATTTATGATAAAATAAAAACCTAAATATTTTACACATATTATATTTTTATCTTAAAAAATGTAGGGATTAAAAAACATTTAAAAATTTTGCATTCAACTTAAAAAATTTTAATTTATACCAAGTCAAATTTTAAAAAATTTATAGATTTTTAATATTTTTATGATAGTATATGTAATTTTTAATGAATTTATATATAATTTTAATATTTTATATTAATAATTAATATTTTTTTTTCTAATTATAAAAATTTAATACATTAAAAAAAAGTGTTATATTTTTTATATGAAACATAAAAACAATGGAAATTTTGGATATGAAATTATCTTAACAAAATAATAAGTAAATATAAGAAAAGCAATTTTAATAAAAAATATTATGAATTTAATACATTATAAAATTATTATATTTTTGATACGAAATATAAATACAATAGTAATTTTGGATATGAAATTATCTTAACAAAATAATAGTTATTATAAGAAAAATAATATTAAAATTTTATCCTACTTTTATATAATAGTTTTTAAATCCATCATAAAATTGATGCGTAAGTTGTGCCTTATTAGAGGTATATTTATATATAAGTAAAAATAAAATGAAACTTTTTGAATTTACATAGCACTAAAATTGTATCTTGTTATTTTTCATATTTTTTTAAAAATCTATAAATATAAATTACTTTTTATTTAAAAAGAGAAATTATCACAACTCACTTATATTTTTAAATAAAAAAGTACTATAAAATATTTTTAAAAATGATAATTTTATGAAAAAAAAAAATATATATAATTTGAATACATGCTTATAAATTTTGAAAAATGCATTATTTGTATTATTATAAT
>LDAU01000187.1:0-64162 GCA_001447515.1 Pseudocohnilembus persalinus
AATTCAATTTTTAATTAACGATATTAAATATTTTAATGCAAAATATTAAATCAATATATAAAATTTTTTCTTAAAAATTAACATTCTAAACAAGTAATTTTTTTAGACTTATGTTAAATTAAATTAATAAAGTCTTAACGTAATTGAAAAAATAATATAAATTGATAAATAAAAATTTAATTTGGTTAATATACTCTTAAAATATAATTTATATATAAATATGTAAATGAAAAAATATATAGGAAAATAAATCATTAAAAAGATATTAATATAATCATCATTAATAAAATAAAACTTTTTTTTATGTCACTTGAATTTTCACCATCCTAAATATTGGAATCACACCAAACAGAATTACAATTTTTTATACACATATCTTTTATAGATTAGCATTATAATGATTAAGTCAATGAAATTTGATTATTTTCGCACCAAGATTATTTAAATTGGCTTGGACAACCACATTCCAAAATATAGCAAACTCCTTAAACAATTTATCCTTCTATTTTAAATTAAAAAAAATAATATATTTTAGATATATATTTATATAATTAATATATTTATTAATAATTTTTCGAAGTTACTTTCATTGACAATAACGTCATTTTCAAAATTTTCATCATCACTTTACTCATCTTCTGTTTATTCTTCTTAATCACTATTTTAATCTTAATTTTAGCACCAAATTGAATTACAATTCACACATTTATCCTCACTTTATTAACATTCATGGCTTTATGTAAGTGATATATAATTATTTTAACACCAGTTTTATTTAAATCCTATAGGACATCCACATTCATTTATATAACAATTCCCTTCATTAATTTTAGAACCTATTTTTATATTTTTCATATTTTTAATAAATAAATATAAATTGTATATATTTAAACAATTTAATAAAATTACTATCGGCATCATTTCCATTTTCGTTATCATCATCATTATCATTACTATTATCTTCATCACTTTCATCTTAATCTTCTTCATTTGTTTATTCATTATCATCTTAATCTTAATCTTCATCGTTATCATTATTATCTTCATCTATATCAATATCGTTATCTGAGTCATTATCTTAATCATTATTTTGATCTTATTCATCTTAATCATTATCTTAATCTTAGGTATCAGTTCCACAAGTATTATAAGAATTAGGATCAGCTTAAGAAATATACTCTATAAATGAAGTTGGACAGTCTACAATGGCAAATTTAATATCAGGATTTCCAGTTTACCAGCCCCAATTTGTAAATTATTTGCATCCATTTTATAATCTAGGCCCTCTTATTTCGCATTAACAGTTATTAATAGGATTATAATTGTTATCAAAACACTGGCCAGAACTTTATTAGTCATTAAAGCAAGTGTCTACAGAAACTCCGTTAATATTGTTTGTGCCACAAATATTAGCAGTTGAGTAAGATAAAGCATCAAATCCAGGGACTGCCAAGTCTATATGATAAGGATCACTATTGCTACCTATAAATTTGTGTAAATAAATTAAATTTTATTAATTATATTTTTTTATATTATTATTTTTATATGTAAATTTTTTTTTTTTACACCCGTTTGACCAAGGAGGACATCTATTTGTTTTCATAACTAAGGCTATGGTTTCTGAATTTGTTGCAGAAGGAACCTTCATTAAAACGCATTTTCCACAACCAGTATGATCATTAATACCTTAATAATTATCAGCATTATTTCCTAGTAAATTTCCTAAATTGTCAGATGCAGCCATTCTATGATTATATAATATATGTTTAGATAATTTAATTAAATTTTTTACAATGCTTGAATTATTTGATTATTAGATTAATGTTTGTTTATTAGAAAAACATAATAGAAAAAATATAGAATTATTAAATCGAAATAAAAAACTATATTAAAAACTAAAAATAATGACCAAATGAAAAGAAATGGTATCAATAACATAGTAAAAAAAATTTTAAATAATAAAAAATATATTTGTAAAAAAATTAAATTAAATTTTTATTTACGTAGCCCACAATGACTCTCCGTAAACACTTTCGCTATCGTCAACTTATTTAGGAGCATAATAAGATCTAGCTATATAATATGGATTTTTACCATTAGTCCACTCATTTGGTACTCTAGGGGAATCACATGCCTATTTATAATTTTTATATAAAAATAAGTATTTTTAAACTTAATAAAATATATTATAATATAATATAAGAAATTTAATTATTTATTAAATATTAGTTTGTATAATAAAAGTATAGATTTTGTTACCATTCCACTACAATCCCAGTAAATTGTACCTTTTCCATCATACCAAGTCAGATTGTCGGGAAGTTCTCCGGCTAAAATAGATGTCACTGCAATCATAAAAATTAATTTTTCTTTAATCATATTCATTTTTAAATTTTTTTTTTAATTTTTTTTTTTTTTATTTTAATCAAAATCGAAATAAAAATATATGGTAATTAAAATTATTAAATAATTCACAAAAATCATCTGTATAACCTTTATTTTAATTAAATTTAAAAAAATAATAGGAAATATCATAAAAATTTTAGTAAAATTAATTTTTAGAAAAAAACATATTATAAAAAGTAAAATTTTCTAAATAAATATTTATTATATTATAAATTATATAATATTAATTATTAAAATTTATTCGACTGTAATTATTAATAAGTTTTATAAATTTTTTTAATATTATTTTTATAATTTTATATATAAGTTTCATTTGTTCTAATATAGAAATTTATTCAATACAAGTAAGTGTAAGATAATTCTTTATTTTTATTTTAAAGCATTTATACTAGAGTATTATTTCCCAAAATTATTCGAGTAAATAAAATATTTTTATAAAATATCTCAAAATATTCAGATTTATTTATAAAATTTGTTTATTTCTAATCGAAATATAAAATTAAATTTATGCAATTTCTTATAATTTATAGAATATTTTGCTTAATAAACTAATTATTAAAGTTATGTGGTATAATAAAAACTGTTACTCAATTTTTTTTTTTTACATAACTAATAACTAGTTGAGAATTTTTGTTAAATTAACTTGATTTCGAATCATATAATAAATTTATAAATAAAACAACCTTATATTTTTTGTTAATTTTTAAACTTTTAAAACTTATTAAAATAAATTTAATACTTACATTAGGTTACAATTTTTCCCAGTATTAAACCAAGATATTAAAAATAGGTATTTTAAAACATTTAAATATTTAGAGGAAGCATTCTAATAATCATTTAATAGATAAAGTAGTCAGAATTATCTTATTATAAAATAAATTTATTGTACATTTCACATATTTACCAACTTTATATTTAATAATAGAATAATATTAAGTTAATAGATGGTATAATATTTTTATATTGTTATTTTTATATGAAAAAATATTTTTATTGAATAAATCATATAATCTATTGGAATATTTTAGTACGAAAAACGAAAATAAAAAAAATAAAATAAAAAAAAATAGGTCGCTTAATAAAATTTCGAAATATCATTGAAAATTCTTTGTAAAAATAAAAAAAAAAATAAAAAACATTTATTAACATAGTATGGTCATATAAAGTTTTAATTAATGTAAGAAAAATTAAATAATTGATAATTTTATATTCCATATATAAATACAATAATGATTTTAAATAAAATAGTATTTCAATTAATTTAAATGGCTTTATCTAAAATTAAAATGACATATTACTATTTAAAATATTTTACTATCATTTATTTATCATTAAATTTTTTTTAAAAAATTTTAATAAATATTATAAATGAAAATTGTAAAAAAGTTGAAATAAATTTTGATTTATATTTATATTTCCCTATCCTATTATAATTTATTATATTATTTTACTATTCCTTACAACTATAGGTTAATTAATTCCATGGATTAACAGTTTTGAATTATTTAATTTTTTAATTTAATAATATATAATTATAATACGAAATAAATTTATTACCTATTAAATATTAAGTAAATAAATGTAACTATTTCAATATAAAGATATGTAAGCAATTTTGTTCAACCTATTAATCAATTTAAATTCATTATATATTACCATTAAAAATTTTTTATGGTAATATATAAATTTTAATATCTATAATATTTAAGGTTGTAAAATTAATTATTGCTCAAATAGAAAAAATGATTTATGAAAAATCGATAAATATAAATTTATTAAAATGACTATATTAAAATTAGTCAAAAATTTTTTATGTTTTTTTAAATAAGATTATTTTTGGCTGGAATTTTTAATCAAACTTTTTACTTAAATTTATATAAAAATGAAACTAATTTGGTTCAAACGACAAATTTTAAATTAATCAAAATTTTCTAAGATTTTTTGAATTTTATTAATTGTACTTAAATCAGACTAAAGAGATATTAAGTAGTTATGTAAGATAATAATAAAAAAATAATAATAATTAATTTAATGACTTTAATTATTATAGCCCTAATTTAAAATTATAGTTAAAAATTTTACCTGTTTTTTTATTAGGTTAAAGCCTGAAAAAGTATAATAACTTGCATAATAATTAAGGAAGTTTAAAAATATAACTTCACTTTAATTAGATCTAAGGTAATTAATATAATATTATATTATATTCTTACTATATTGAATTTAGAAATTGTATATTCTAAAAATTATTTTATTTATTAAATTTATTAATCAAGAAAATTAAATATTAATTTATATATTATTCGATTTTATAAAGTGGTAATGAAATATGCGAAGAAGACATATTTTATATTGGTCAGGCTCTGAGAGAATTAACAAATGTCACTTGTCTTTCATTAGATTTAAGGTATTTAAAAGAAAATTTTTAACCAATGTGATTTTCGGATCAGTTTTTATTTCAACTATATACTAATTAAATTAACTAGCTTTAGGTAGATAAATTAATTGGGATATCAATAAAATTAGCAGAAAATTAAAGATTTCGAAACATTTCTTAAAATTATTTAAAAATAAACAATTTACAAAGAAGTTATTTTATTAATTTTTTTGTAATTTATCCACTCTTCTACCATATTAATACTTAAGGCATATAGTTAATTAAGATATCTTATCCGAAAATCGAATGACTTATTACATTGATTAAATTATTATTTAATAAATTAATTTTATTTACATTATTGAATTTTTTATTTCATTATTTTTAGTGGGAACGATATTTTTAATTAAAGTGCATGGTATATATGCTAAGCAATAGGTTAAATGAAGAATCTAAATTAGCTATCTTTAAATTTTTAGTACTTAATAATTTAAATTTTTGGCTTTTATTATATTAATTTTATCTTATTATTTAAAATAAATAAATAAATATTAACTAATTTAATATTTTACAGATTTTGTGAAATATCTGAACAAGGAAGTGAATATATCAGTTAATTACTTAAAGAAGTGAATAACATCACTAAATTAAAATTAATATTAGGGTATTTAAAATTATAATATGTTAATTTTAAAATATGTTTATTTATTGATGTTTATTTGTAGTGATAATGAAGTTTCTGATCAAGGATCTTAGTATATTAGTAAAGCTTTGCAATAAATGAAAAATATAACTTAATTAGCATTATCACTGAGGTATTTTTTAAAAAAATTAATTTAATATTAATAGTTTTGTTTTATTGAAGGTAATTTTATTTGTATTATTTTCAGTGGTAATAGATTTTCAGATTAAGGTGTAAGATATATAAGTGAAGCACTAATAGAAATGAAAAATATTGCATAATTAGAATTATTTTTAGGGTACTTAAACATATGGCATTTAAATTGATTACTATTTTAAATAAATTAATTTTAATCTATTTAATATTTAATTTAATTAAGTGGTAACCAGATATCTGACCAAGGTACATTATTTATAACCAAAGCTCTTAAATAAATGAAAGGTACCACCTAGTTAGTGCTTTAATTGAAGTATTATAACAATAAAATAATTTTTTATATTATTTATAAGTTTAGCAAATTTTTATTAATTTAAGAAAATTTTATTATTTTCAGTCGTAATAAAATCACAGTTCAAGGTGCAAAATATATCAGTTAGGCCTTAATAGAAATGAAAAATGTCAAGCAGCTAAGTTTAGATTTGATGTACATTAAAAAATATTATAGCTGATAATTATATTTTTTTTTTTCATAAAATAATTAAAAAGAATTTTATTTTTTAAGAAATTTCAATATAAATAAAATAACTTGAAATTAATATTAGGGGTAATAAAATTTGTGACCAAGGTGTCATGTATATTAGTTAAGCACTTATATAAATGGAAAATATCACCTAGTTAGGATTGTAATTAGGGTACTTAATTAGAACATTGCTAAACTACGATATTTGTTTTTTATATTAATTTAATATTTTATGTATATTTATAAAAATTATAATATATTTTTATTTCAGGTTTAATGATATATCAGACTAAGGCGTTGAACATATTACCTAAGCACTAAATCAAATGAAATATGTCACCAAGTTACTATTATTTTTGAAGTACTTAATAAAAAATATCTTAATTAATATGGCAAAAAAAATTTTCTAATGATAATTTATTTATATTATAAAACATGTAATATAAATTAGTTTAATCTTTATTATTTTCTAGCTAAAACTAAATATCTGACTAAGGAGTTAAGTTTATCTTTACAACCCTTAAAGAAATGAAAACTTTAATTTAATTAATTTTATATATGAGGTAATATAATATAATTTATTGTTATTAATTAATTAATACATGATTTTTAATTGTTTATTAAAAATATATTTAAAATAATTTACATCATTTTTTAGGAACAATCAAATTTCTTCGAATTAATAAAAATAGTTTTTAGATTCTTTGCAAAGTGATTTACCTTACATTTAAGTCCCCTTTATTGATTTTTGAGTTATAATAAATATTTATACTCATAATATGAAATTAAAATAATTAGTATTATATATAAATTTTTAACATTATAATATTTATATATCACAAAAAAATTATAGTAAACATTATCAGTAATATCGTATTATAAGGGTATATACTATTATATAGATATTTTATACAGACTTTTTTTTTTTTCCACTCATATTACATCACACGCATGTATTGTATTACAATAAAATTTATTATCTATTTAGTTAATAAAAGATTTAATGATAAAATTGTATTTATTAAGAGGTTTTCTCTTAATCTTTATCTCATCGCCTACTATATTTTATTTTTTATATTTTATTATTAATAGTATCAGAAATTAAACCATTAAATAGTACACAATCAAAATACTCCGTGACAATCTTCATAGCTTAAATAAACGACAATCAAATTATCATAAAAGTGTTTTTTTGATATTATGTTTACATTAGCAATTGAATATTGTGATACAAAAAAAAAACAATACAAACATTAGTAATAAATTTTTTATTAAATTTCATTTAAAAATAAAATAATATCTTAAAATCATTAATTAAAATTTGCTAAATTTTAAATATAAGTGAATTATAAAAAAATAAATTTTATTATGAATTTATATATCTGTCAAAAATTTTATATAAAATTTTTAATTTTTAATTAATTTCATTTTTATTTGTTTTTTCCGGATTATTTATCACTAATTTTTGTTTTATTTATAAAAAAAATAGATTTTTAAAAAAATTTTATTGATAGGTAGTTTTGGAGCTAAATTAGACCCATTTTAACTAAGTTTTAAAAGTATTATCTTAAACACGCATATTGGTTATAAGGGCTATTTTTGTCTTAATAACATTAATTCGATACATTTTTAACAGAATAAGCTACATTTAATCAAAAAAAGCAATTTATTTTACATATTAGGAAATATATATACTGTTATTTTTAAATCTAAAGATTTATTAAACAAAATAATATATAAAGCATTTTAGCAAATAAATTTTTCAAATTAAAGTTCATTCAGGTGCAATTTTTATTACAAAAAATAATTTAAATTTAAAATAATATATATATATAATTTTCTATTTTGAATTACAATCTAATAAAAATTTTTATATTTTAAATTCATTTTTCTATAATTTAAAATATTTTAATTTAAAAATAATATAATATATATGACTAATTATAAAATAATTTATTTTAATATTTTCTTAATAATATTTGATTTTACTATTATTTATGATATTATATCGGTTGAAAATTAAACTATATTTTTTTATAATAGAATATTTAAATTACATATATTAAATACTTAAATGAATTTAATTAGAAATTAATAATTAATATAAATAGAAATTACTAATTAAGTTATTAATAAACTAATATTCAAAATATTTTTAATCTTTAAATTAACACAATTTATAATTTTAAATGGTTACTAATTATCTATAAAATATCTTAAAAGCTAAAAATAAATGTAATATCTTATGGATAATTATAATTCATTTTGATTTTTGTTTAAATATATTATTTTAAATTGTAAAATTGAAAGAAAAAATAATGATAAGTATGTGTAAAAATTAATAATTAATTAATTTAGTAATTAGTTAATAGAGTAAGTGTCGCGCCCCCCCTCCAAAAATATTTTTTCGCCTTTGGAATATTCCAAAATGGAAAATTTAAAATACCAATTTATAGTACCAAACCTCGGAAAAATTTCCAGGGTAAGAAAAATTTTAAATGTTTTTTTATTTATTTTTAAAATAAACATAATTAAATTTAAAATATATAGGTACAATGTTTTTGTTTTTTCCAAATTTTTATTGCAATAAAACCCAAAAAATAAACAATTTTCAATATTGTTTTAGTTAGTTTTATATAAC
This sequence comes from Pseudocohnilembus persalinus, assembly GCA_001447515.1. NCBI lineage: Eukaryota > Ciliophora > Oligohymenophorea > Philasterida > Pseudocohnilembidae > Pseudocohnilembus > Pseudocohnilembus persalinus. The sequence goes on from LDAU01000187.1 coordinate 8,783, forward strand.
TTTCAATTGTTTATTATTTAATCAAACCAATATATTATATAGGTTTGATCAAAAAAAAATTTATATATAAAAATCATAAGCATTGTATATTGAAATGATTAAAAAATAAATATTTATTTAAAATTTTTTAAGTGATTATAATTTATCTTGATTTTAATATTTATTTTTAATAAAAGTTATTTTTACACTTTATAATAATAATTATCTTCATTTTTTAATTATTTTTATCATTTTTACGGTTGTTTTATATATTAAAATTCTGCATATATAAATATATACTAATATTTTACTAATAAAACTTTTCTTAAAACAATATTATTTTGCACCTTAGAATATTCTAAGGTGGACTGATTATTTTATGTTAAAAACCCGATACCCCCCTCCATAAACTGAGGGTGCGTCACCCATGGTTACTAGTTAAATTCTGATAATTTAAAAAATTATTTATCGATAAATTATATAGTTACAAATTTTTAATCAAATTTAATTAAGATATTTTTAGAATATTTTTAATAGAATTTTAACTAAAAAAAAGTGGTATAATTTTAAAACGATATAATAATCTGTATTAATGAATTATGTTATAATTTTTAATTTATTCATTTACACCATATATTCTAAATCAATTAATTTGTCAAAAATCGTCAATTAAAATATATGCGTTTATATTTATTACTCAGTAATCATTTTATATTATTAATTAAAATAAATAATATATAAAAATAATGAAATTAAAAAAGAAAGATGATTAGTTAGTACTGCATTAACATATTTTTATAAATTGACAAATTTATTAATAAAAATATAGCTATTAATAATGATGAAATTAAAAATATAATAATATTCCGAAAAGAACTGGATGGTATAAAATTATAAATATAAATATTGTATCAATTTCATTTTAATTATTAACCATCTTATAATGTAATCCTATTTTTTATAACATTACAGAGATGTTTTATTTTGTCTTCCATACATAAATAGATTTTGATAATAAAAGCTTACATCATAAACTTTCATAATAATAAATTACTTTTTATTAAAAGCTTTTTGATGTATATACTCTTAATTTTCGTCAATCTAATTTAATTATTCTAAAGTATTTTTATTGTATTTTAACAATACATTTTTTTGAAATTAAAATATTTATGTTATAAAAAATTCCAATCCAACTTTTTCAGGCGTATAATAAGTCTATTTTTTTTTTTTTTTTTTTTTTTTTTTTTTTTTTAAAAAAATATCTTTTCTTGTTGAAAGACTTATTATATTTTTAATTTTTTATTAATTATCATATTATAGCACTATATTTCTCTTTCAATATTGTTAATATTTCATTAATTTTTGGTCTTTCATTTAAGTTTTTTTTAAGACAACTTTTAATTATGGGATAGAAAAATAAGTATTTCTAGTCATTTTGCTTAGTAAATAATAAGTTTTTATCCTCCATAAAATCTTCGTAGTTTTTCTCATATAAAAAAAAATCTTAATACTCTTTTTGATAAATTAACTCAAAAAAAACAAAGCCTAAGTCAAAGATGTCTGATTTTCTAAAATCAAAATCTAATAAATTAGGACCTGTTAGCAAGTTTATTTCATTTAAAGCTTTTTTTATTTCCTCGCTAAGAAAATTCTCTCGTCTGTTTTAAAAAGTCCAAACAAAATTTTCAAAACATTATTCGTTATATTTAGAAACGAAACCTAAACCACTAATTTTAATTAAATTTCCTTTACAAAAATGTAAAAATTTTTCAGTCTTTATATTGTTATGAGCCATTTATTTATCATGAAGAACTTTTAAAGATTCGCAAATTTTTATAGCTATTTCTAAACTGTGTTTAAAGTCTTGGTAGTTTTTTCTTTCAAATATTTATTTATAAACGCAACTATCTGCTTTTTCCATCAAAGAACTACAGCAATAAATTGTATCAGAGGAATTTAACTGGAGTTAATGATTTTTTTTTGAAAACATTTAAATGTTAAACTATCTTTTCTTTGTCCAATTTTTGGTAAAAAATTTCTCTGTTTAAAACTGTACATTTTTAACTACACCTATCATATTCATTGTTTTAATGATAACTTATTTTAGAATTTAAGACTCATTTTCGGTATAGTAATATTTTAATTTGAGTTTTTTTTTTTTATTATTATTCTCTATTATAATTTTATTTGTCGGTATATATACATCAGAGAATCATATTTTTTTAAGATTTTGGTTTAATTTAAATATATTAATAGTTTAATTAAATTATTTTGTCAAATAACTTTTGTTTTTTTAACCAAATTTTTATTGTAATCGAACCAGAATTGATTAATTAATCAAACTAAAAAAAAATTATTCACTAATATTGTTTTTCTTTGTTTTTATGTAATTTTTTGCTTGCTTATTATTTATATAAAAAAATCAAAAGGGTTTTATCTATTTAATATAATAATTTATAACAAAATTAAAAATTCGTCAACATAATGAATAGGAAAAATTTCACGACCTGGGCTCATTCCTATAAATAATTTGGTCAAAAATCACTGGCAAAAAATTTTGCGGAGTAAAAATTGTTAAAATTTTCCGGCATGTCTGGTATTTTATAAAATTGACGTTTTATATTCAAAACAATTATATATTAGTTAAATATTTTATCGTCATACAATAATGTGTAAATAAAGCTTGTAAAATATATAATTAGAATAATATTACATTATTAATCATATTCTGATAGCAAATAAAATATTTATGTAATACGCATTATAATAATCTTATAAATTTTGTCAATACATAAGTTAACTTTAAAATGTGTTTATATAATTTTAAATTAATTAATAAATTAATTAATAAAGAAAAAAAATTGATTATAAAAAAAAACAAAAATTACATTCAAAACAAAATCATTAAATAAAAAAGAGCATATGTTTTAATAATAATTAGAAATTAGAAATTTCGCAGATTTATATGGAATAAATGAATAAGTATAAATATTAGATATTTCGTTTTGTAAATTTTAGTAATTATATAAAATTAAAGCTGTTTATAATAATACTATCATTAATTTTAATTTATATACTTAAATAATATAAAATTGTCTATTGTAATTTTTTTTTTAAATATGGCTAAAGAAATTAGTAAGTATGTTAGTTTTCTGAATTATTAATAAAGGGTACAAATGTCACATAGTTAAGACTAAATTTATCGTATTTTATATAAAATAATCAATTTACATTCATTTTTTACTGAAATAATTATATATACAATTTTATTAATAATTGATTTAATGAATATATATTTTAATTAGGCATTGCCTACTTACTACACAAGATGCATAATACATTTCTTAAGCACTTAAATAAATGAAAAAATTGACCAAATTAAATTTAGTTACTGTGTAATTAATATTTAAGATACTGGCTTTATATAATAAATTTATTAAGCCTTTATATTTAAATTTTTTTTCCTTATTTTCTATAGACACAGTTCTATATCAGATCAAGGTGCAAAATATATTAGTGAGGCGCTTAGAGAAATGAAAAGTATGGAATCGCTATCTTTATATTTGGGGTAATTAAAATATATTATTAATAAATAAGAAATTAATTATTAATATAAATAAAATTTTGCTTAATATGTTTTGTTATCCTTTAATTTTATTTCCTATAGATTTAGCCAAATAAATGACGAAGGTATTTAATATGTATGTGAAACAATAAAAGAAATGAAAAGAATTACATAGTTAACATTAAATTTTATGTAATTACATTTGATTATATTAATATAAATTTTATGTATTCACATAAAATTCAATAAAAATTAAAATTATTTAATACATTATTAACATCAGGAATAGTAGTTGTATAACAGAAAAGGGTGCAAAATATGTTAGCTAGGCTCTTAAATAAATGAAAAATATTACAGAATTAACACTAAATTTAGGGTATTTATTTATTTATTTAAGATGTTGTATTAATTTATGATATTTTTTTAAAATTCAGGCAAAATTATATCTTTTTAAATTATAATTAAAGAATTTTTTTATTCAGAAATAACGATATCAGTATTTTAGGTGCAAAACATATCAGTTAAGTTCTTAAAGAAAAAATAAATGTCATCAAGCTTAATTTAAATTTATTGTATAAAATTATCTTTATTTTTATTTTTTTATAAAATTTCAATATTATTTAATTAAATTATATATCGTATTTAGAAATAACTTAATTTATGAAGAAGGGGTTTAGTTTTTTATTGATGCCTTTAAAGAAATGAAAAATATCGATCATTTATCATTGCATTTATGGTAATTAATTTAATACAATATTATATTAGTAGTTTATTTTTATTTTATAAATTATAAATTTACTCTTTATGTTAAATATTTAACTTTATTTTAGGGGTAACGGGATTTTTGAAAGAAAAAAATAATAAATTATTGAATATATGGATAATAATTTTCCTAATATTTCTACTATAAATATAGAATTTTGAATACTACACTAAATATTTTAACTGTTAAGACGATTATATATAATATATAATATTGATATTTTTAATTTTGATTTACTCTTATTAATTTTTTTTATTACTTGGTTATATTAAAATATTTCTATAAATTAAAATAATTTAAAATAAAGTTTATACATATAACTGAATAATTTTAAATATTATAATACATTAAAGTAAACTAAATAAGAAATTTTAAATCATTTAAATACTACTCATTGTTAAATATCTATTCTTAATTTTAAAAATTAAAATTAATACAAATGCATTCTTTTTGTTTTTGTTACAAAAACTGAAATTAAAAATAAAAATTCAAATAAAAAGTTTTAATTTTTTTTTCTCTGAAGATTATTTTAAAGAATTTTTGTTTTTTTTATTGTGACTTTCATTTAATATTTATTAATAAACAAAATTAAATTCCTTAACATTATTATTTTTATTATAATGGTTCTTCAATTATTTTTAACTACTACTGCTGGCATTTTTATTATTTATATTAATACTCTAATTTTAAATTTTATTTTATTTTTATTCACTTTAAATTTTAAAAGTTTATTTATGTTATTATGTATTTTTAAACTAATTTTAGAAATTTATTTATTTCACTTAGTGATATTAAAGTTCTTCTTACGATATATGGTTATTATATTAATCTTGATTAAAATTTTAAGTTTAATTTTATTATTCTTATTTTTGAGGAGTATAGTTAGACTCTTATTTCCTATTTTACTAATCTATATAAAATTATTTACTTTAATTTTATTCTTAATTTTCAAATTCTTAATAATTTAAATTATCATTATTTTCTTAATATGGTTCATTTTAAGATTAGTTTTCATCATTATTTATTACATTATTGAAATAACTATTATTTTCTTCTTAAATTTAATTATTTTTAGAATCGTTAAGATAACTATTATTTTATTCTAAATATTATTTATTAGTAATATCATTAAAATAGCTATGTTAGTTTTAGTTTAAATTTATATTTTAATCATTTTATTTAGATTTATTTTAAGAGTTTAAGATTAGCTACATAACTTCTTATTAAGAAATTGGTTAATATTGCTCCTAATTATTTTGGCAATAAATTTATCCTGTTTCTGTATTAATTTTAAAACTTACTTCATGATCATTACTAATTTATTTTAATTGTTAATAAAAATCTTTAAATTAGTTTGCCTTTGTTAAGTCATCTTTCGGACTGTTTATCTATAAGTAATAAAGTTTTATATTAAAATAAGAGTGTTTTTTATAAATTTTTTACTTAGTCTTCTATATTTTAAATATCAGTTATATTTTTTTCTAAAAGTTATATTTTATCATTGTCTTAATTAACTATTTTATTTTCGACCTTATTTTTAAGCTTTTCTTTGTAATAATTCAATTAGTTTATTTTTTGTATATTGTAATTTTTCTAAAATAATTAAATATATTAATGAATCATATTTTTCTAATATTTATATTTATATTAAAATGATTACTTTTTAATTTTAAATTTATGAATAAGATCTTGACTTTTTAATAGAATTATTTTATTCAGTTTAAACCAGTCCAATTTTTTATTAAACATTTACTCCTAATTTGTTTAAATTTTAAAACTATTCATCATTTTTTTCTTTGTTTTACGAATTTTCTTTCAAATTAAGCTAATATTTTTTTCTTGGAATCTATTTATTATTAAATTTATAATCTTGTTATGGGTTTTACCTTTCAAATCTTTTATTTATTTAATTTTCATTATTTATATATTTATCATTTACTTCGTTTTATGTATGAAAATAAACATTTTCTTGTTTTGGCTATTATTATTAATGTATTGCTTTATCAATTTCATTTTTTAATTATAATATAGTTAATTGGCTAATTTGGCTATTTTAACTGCTATACTATACTGTATTTTAGTTTTCTTATTTTAATTTTTAATTATCTATGTTAATTTTTTCCAAATTATTGTCATATTCTTTTTATTAAGTTTTTTGATTTATATTTTATTAGTTTTCATTTAAAAATTTTATTTATTTGTCATCATTTTATTATTAAGTGTGCTAAAATTTATCATTTTAATGGGCTTTATCTATTTTTTTAGAGACTTTTTTCTTATCTATTTGATTTTTTATTTATTCAATGGTTTTCATTTAATTTTATAATTGTTATTTAACGTTTCTAATCTCTTGATCAAGTTATTATTTATTTTAATTCTATAAATTTGTTTAAACTTAATTAGACAATTGTTATTATTTAAAGTTTTGCCCATTTCTAAAACTTACTAATTCGTCAAATTACTGTTATTAAATATAATTATTTTAAGGTTTATTTAGATTTCAAAATTCCTATTCGTTATTTTTTTATTCTTAATTTTCTTATTAACTTTATTCTAATTACTATATTTTCTATTGTATATTTTAAAGTTATTAGCAATTGCTTTCATACTCCTATTCTAATTATTTTTAACTGCCACTCTCTTTTTCTATACTATTTTCTTATTAATTACTGTCATTTTATTATACATTAATTTCATTTACTAAAGACTAAATTTGTTAATTTCCTATTATACTAGCATTATTTATAATACTATCACCAATTAAATTTTTTTCTTCTATTTAGTTAAATATATGATTTAAATTTTTTTAATTTTTTTCTGTCTCCTCTTATTACTAATTGTCAAAGTCTTAAATATCTTATTACTATTTCGAGTTTTTTAAACTTTTTTATTAATTATTCTTTGTAAATTATTAGTTATCATTATTTTAGAAATGTATTTATGTTTTATCGATTTAGTTATTCTATTTTTTTATACTAGAGTTTATATTAGAAATGATGTTGTTGTTTTTTATATATGAATTGCTTAAATTTTTTATAAATTAAGAAGGATTAGATAATGCTGGAGAATATTGATATATTTTATCACTTTATGATATTGAAAATTATTTTTAATATTATATTATGTTACTATTTTGATTAGTTTAAATTTATTTTTAATGGACTTTACTATATTATTAAATTGGAGACAATGAATGGTTATAAATAACATTGTTTTCTTTGATACTATACTTTATATGAATAGGACTTTACGTTATTTTAACTATTCTTTTTTAAGGTGATATAGAAACACTTGAATTTCTGGAAATTACTTTCTATCCGCTACTTTTTATAGGTGAAGTGGAATAAATAATTTATTTTTTAAGAACTTTTGGTGGACTGCTATATATAATATTTTATTGCGGGTGCATGTGTATTTACTATTATTATTAACTAATTATTTTCGTTTTGGATGCTTAATTTATTTAAATTATTTTATTAATTAAGGTTATATAGGATTTTAATTTATAATTATATATAAAAAAATCAAAATAAAATACTTTAAAATATACATTCAATTGTGATATTTATATATATAGTTTAATATATTTTTTTACGATAAATAACTTATTTAGACAAATCTTTATACAATGATATTCCTTTAGCTGGACTTACACTTTTGCTATTAGAATATTAGTTTTACATGTTTTAGAATTAATTTTATTTTATTTTCAATTTTATTTAAGTTTATTTTTTTATAATTTTTTATTTATTCTATTAATTATTAGAAATAATTTTTATTTATTAATGAAATATAATTTTATTTTCTTGATACAATACCAATAGTAAAGAAAGAATTCATTTAATTTCTTAAAAAAATTCAAATAGAATTTTATAATGCTTGCAAAATTAAATATTAAAAAATTAATTATAAAGTAAAATTATTAATTAATAAAAAATAATAAAAATATATATAATTATTCTAGTATTATTTATTAATTTTAAAATTCATTTTGATTATTAATTATTTTTAAACTGTTTTTAATTTAAATTTAATCTAAATATTTTAGAACAGGTTTTATTTTATAAACAAAAAATTAAGAATAGGTTTAATTATTAGAGTTAATTGATTATTAATCATATTATAATATATTTACTTTTATTATATAATTGAAAATCAATATCCTAATATTATTTATAAAAAAAAATAAAAAATAAAAAGAATAAGAAATTTATAATTAGGAAAATAAATGGAAGAAGTATTTGAAAAGAAAATGTCTTTAGATAAAGAATAAGAAGAAAAAGAAGAATAGCCTGAAATTTTAGAATTTAACTTTGATTTGAAAGAAAAATTATAAACTGAGATATTATTTGTTGGATTATTTGGATTAGGAAACCTTTTTATTTAATCCAAAATAAAAAGTAAAATATTCATACAAATATTTATATAAATTTTATATAACTTTTATAAATATATTTACATTAATATTTTTATTTTATTTTTAATTTGAAAATTTATATTTTTTAAGTATAAAAACATTTAATAGAATCTTAATGTAAATATTTTAAAAATTTTTAGAAATTTCTTAAAAAATTGGAAACATTAATTTCGACAGAAGAAAACAAAGAGCACTAGCAGATATTTATAAAACAGAAAAAGGATAAATTGCTCTTTTATTTAATGAAGAAGTTCCAGTTAATAAAGATTATAATTTATCTGATAGTTTAAAAAATTATATAGAATATTAATAAATACTAATTTTAGACCAATTCCATGAAAATCATTTTGATACAAGACACAAAAAAGAAATAAGTCAAAGTAATAAAGTTATTTTATATATGAACATTTTTTATTTTTATTTTTATATTTAATATTATAATATATACATAAATATTAAATAACTTAATATAAATTATAAAATTATATTAATAATATGAATAATTTTAGATTTAAGAGTGGTTAGCTCTTCTTTGGCTAAATAGTCAAATTAAATGGAAATTGCTGATTAATTAGAAGTAGGAATTCCAGTTAAAGGATTAGCAGCTGATTTATTAATGGGGTGTGAATATGATTAAAAATTAGGATAATTATATTTGGGAATAGTTTAAGAATATGAATATAATTTAGAAAGTTTAAATGTTTTTAACCCAATTTTAAAATTATACACATAACTCGATAATAAAACAGATGTTTAAGAAGTTAAAAAAGATATAAAAAAATATAATAATTAAAGATTTTCTACAGGAATTTATATATGAGGATTATGAAAAATTTATATATATATAAGAAAATTTATTATAAATTGATAAATTCATTTATAATTAGTATTTATTTATACAAAGAATATTATTTATACATTTATTAATTATTTTTAAAAATATAATAATAATTATTATAACTTAATAATTTATGATAATTTTATTTTTTATCTTGATGGTTGTTATATTATAATGTTTATTATAATTTGTTTATTTTCATTTAAACAAAAGTATAAGTATATTCTTGGTTTAAATTTTATCTAATTTTATATTAATTTTAGGTGTTGCATTATCTTAATAATTCATATGCATTTACTTGTAAACCAGGAAAATATTTAACAACAATTTGCTTATTTAGAAAAATTTTAACTTTAATTTAGGTCTATAGAACACTGAGACTCTTAAACATCTTTGGAATTTTTATCATTGGTTTTACATTAAGTTGAAATTTATTTATTTTATATAAGTTTTAAATAATTTTATTTTTGTTCTGATGTTGTTATTAATTTTATGTTATTTTTTACACACTCTTTAGAATGAAAATTAGTTTAAACTGTATTTTAAAGCAATTTTAATATCTCACGGTAATTGGAATGTTTTTCGCATAATTCAAAACAAGTTTTACCCTTTTTAGATTTTAAATATTTGTTTGCTCCATGTTATAATAAAAATTTAACTATTTAGTAATTAACTAAAGTTTCCCTTTAATTTAGTTTATATTTTACGGAGCAAAATATCATTAACATGGTAAATTATTTTTCATGATTTACAATTTGATCAATATCACACCCATAATCTAATAATAATTCGACCATTTTAATACAAATTCTTTTATTTTCAAAATGATTATTCTCCTCTTCTAAACGAGAAAAACAAAATAATAAGGGTATTTAATTGGCAACATTATGTTTATTTACATCTGCTCCCATTTAGCATAAAATTTAAACTATCTCATAATATCCTTACATGCATGCTACCATTAATGGTGTAAATCTACCCGTTTCTGAACTAAAATCAATGTCCAATTAATTATTTTATAGTAAAAGTTTCACAATATCTGTTTTTCCTATAAAATTTATAAAATATAAAATGTTAAAAAATACTTATAAAATATTGAAAAAATAAATCATAATCTTTATAACATCTTTAATTCTTAAATTTATTAAATAATTTTTTTAATTTTATTTAGTTTTATTAAATTTATTAAAATATTCTTAAAATTTGTATATTATTTATTATAAAATATAAGAAATTGCAAGAATAATAATTTTTTGTAATAAATATATTTTATAAACGTAAATTTAGTTGAATTTACCTAAAAAAGCAGCAAGAATTAAAGGTGATATTTATAAGTCAATGGGTACCTGCGAAAATTCTTCAGTAAAATTTAAATTTATGCTAAATATGTCAGTTTTATATAATTCTTCAATTTTACCGTCATATACATATTATAATATTTATTTTTATAGACTTTTTTATTATATTTAATTTTCATATGATTATTAATAAGAATCTTAATCTAATTATTCCTGTAGATCTAATTAATTTTCTTATGATAAACTTTTATATGAACCTTAAAATTCTTTTTTCTGCTGTTGAATTAATTTTTATTTCATATTACTGTAATTTTTTATATTTTATTTAATAAAAAAAATAATAAAATAGTTGAAATAAAATTATAAATTAATGCCAGTTTTTTAATAATTCTAACTAGTTAAATTAAATTAATTTTCAATGGAAAATATATAAAAAATATAAATTTTTTTTGAAAATAAATTAATAAATGTATAATTAATATTTTTCATTATTTTTTTGTATGTTTATTAGTATTCATATTTTTTATAATTCGGCGGATAAATGATGTCTAGCTTAATAATTTTCAGTTCCCAAATTCATTTTATATTCTAAATTTCCTTTATCATTGATCCAGAATTCTCTTGAAAATTCCGTAACAAAAGGTTTTTTAGCAGTTTCAGTTCTTATTAATTTATCTTATTTGCAAGATAAAGTAATTTTTTTATCGGAAAACTTTCCTATTTCTATAGAGGCAACTCCAAAAGGTTAAGCTGTCAAAAGTTCAACACTACCTTCACTAGAACCTTAAATTAAAAATCAATAAATAAAATAATAAATAAATTAAAAAATATAAAAAAAACATTTTATAATACACTTATTTAAATAATTATCTTTTTTAAAAGTTTGATATATATTTTAAATAATTTTTAAGACTTTCATTTTTGTTTTTATATATTTATTATATATTATTATTTATATATTACCTTCTTGGGATGGAAAAACTCTAAAGTAACCAGTTTCTGAGTGTAAAGGGGTTTATTCAGGTACTTTTTTTGTTTTTTAAATATACATATATACGGGGCCTTTTATATGATTAACTTAAATATTTTCTTAATACTCGATTTTTTTATCAGAGTCGACGACAGCCCCTTTACCTTGCCATTCTCCTTATAAGAAAAATTGCTATTACATGCTTAATAATAATAAATTTTAATTTTTTTTTATAAAAGATTTAGGTTTATTAATTTAAATATAAATAAGAATATTAATTGTAAATAAATTTTTTTGATAAAAATTTATGCTTAATAATATTTTATAATGATTTTTAATACTATTTTAAAATTTCTTTTATAGATTTTATTTATTAAGCTTAATGTAAAAATTATTTACTTTTTAAAAAAATTTCCTTTTTAAAAAGGTTAATCTTATTAACTTTTTAGTTTGTCTTTATAAAATAAAATCTACAAATTTAATATAGAATGATGAATTCTTATTTTAATTTTAAGTTGAAAAGAATTGAGAAATATTATAGAAATATTTTGACTTAATTTATAGTTTATTGAGAATGAAATATATTTTAATAACTTTAATTTTTTTAATTATTTTTAATGTGTGGTGATAGTCTATCCGATTTCAATAAAATTACAAATTTGGTAATTATGAATTTAAAAATTATACTGAAAAATACAATTATAAAGTAGTTTTGGTGGTTATAATTATTAAAATATGTATGACTGACTATTGTAGTTTTTATATGAATACATCGAATTATATAATTTGATTTAATTAGGAGGCAAATTTATAAATAATAATAATTAATTTAATAAATTAAATGATTATAATTAAAATGTTAAATAAAACAAAAAAACTCAATTAAATTTTCTTATAAAATAAAAAAAACTTTTAAATAAACGCAAAAACACCTTTCAAAACAATGTAAAATAACTAATACAAATCCTTCGGATACCAAAAAAAGTAAATAGCCCTATTTCTAAATCTTATAATATTTAATTTTAGCCCTTATTTTTCAATTTTTTTCTTTAATTTTAAACTTTATTAATTTTTTTTTTATTTTAGCTACAATAATGATAATAATAGCTACGGAAATTATCAAAACAACTATTTCAAGAGAAATCCCAACAACAACAATTACAATCAAAGTGGATCAAATTTAGGATAAAATTTGGTAGATATCGACTGGGCTTAGGAACAACCTGAACCTTTTTAAAAAAATTTTTACTAAGAAACTGAGCCCATTTACGACGCCAAATAAATTGATGAATACAGATAAGAACATGGAATTATTTTGAAATCTTAAGTTAAAAAAGCAGAATTGGACCCTTTTATTACTTGGGAAGAAGCCAATTTCCCCGACTATATTATGGAAAGCATTGCTTAATAAGGGTATAATAGTCCTACTCCTATTTAGTCTTAGGGTAAATTATTCATTTATTTATTAATTATTTTGTTTTGTTTTTATTTTTCACACGCTTGTATTGAGAATTATATTAGTAAGTAATAAAAAAAAAACGTTTAATGTATATGTATGTTTATTTATGTGTATATAAAATTTTTGTAGAAAAAAAATAAGCGTCTATTATTTTTTTAAAAAATAAAATAAAAAAATAATTAATTCTTATTTAAGCTTTAAAAATTATCATAAATACAAAATAAGCAATATTTATTGATAAATAATTAACCACTTATTTTTTAAAACTGTATTAAATGATAAAAAAATAAACTCCTATTAAAAAACAAAACCATTTTTAAAAAATTTTTTCTATATTTTTTTCCTAATCTTTAAAACAAAAATTCAACAAATAAAATTTATAAATATTTTAAAAATTTTAAATATTTTTTTTTAAATTTTATGTATTTATAATAAATATTTATTAATTTTTTTATTGTTTTGAATATTTTTTTTAAATTTAAGTATGTTATAAATTTTTTTTTTAAATTTAGTTATGCTATAAAATTTTTTTTAAATTAAATTATATTATAAATATTTTTTTTAATTTTCTAATTTTTTTTTTTTTAAATTAGCTTTCCCTATCATTCTTTCTGGACACGATTTTATCGGTATCGCAAAAACTGGATCCGGAAAAACAGCTTCATTTTTGTTACCTGGTTTAGTTCACATAAACGCTCAAAGCATGGTAAAGAAAGGAGAAGGGCCCATAGTTTTGGTTTTGGCTCCTACAAGAGAGTTGGCCATGTAAATTTAAGAAGAAAGTTAAAAATTCGGAAGAACTTCTAAACTTTAATCGACTACAATTTACGGAGGAGTTGATAAAGGCTTTTAATAGAGAGAACTTTAAAAGGGACTTGATATGGTTATTGCTACGCCTGGAAGACTTATTGATTTTTTGGAAATGGGAGTAACTAATTTGAGAAGAGTTACTTATTTGGTTTTGGATGAGGCCGATAGAATGTTGGATATGGGATTTGAAGATTAAATTAGAAAAATTGTTGGTTAAATTAGACCTGATAGATAAACTTTAATGTTTTCTGCTACTTGGCCCAAATCTATTTAAAATTTGGCTAGAGATTTTTGTAGAGAAGATCCTATTCATATTTAAATTGGACACAATGAAAATACTGTTAACAAAGATATTGAATAAGAATTATTATTAGTTGACCAAAACTAAAAAACTGAACAGTAACAAATAAAAACAATTTATTTTATAGGAAATTTTTTATTTTATTTTTATAATAAATTAATTATTTTTATTATTTTTTCTAGATTAATTACCCACTTAGATTAAATGAGTAGTGACGACAAAGTGATGATTTTCTGTGCCACTAAAATCGGTTGCGACTAACTAACAAATTTATTACAAAAAGAAACTTTCCCCACTTTAAGTATCCACGGAGACAAATCGCAAAGAGAAAGAGACAGAACTATTAACAGATTTAAACAAGGAAATGCGAAAATTTTGGTCGCCACTGACGTCGCTTCCAGAGGATTAGATGTAAATGATATTACTTATGTTATTAACTACGATGTTCCCAAAAATGTCGAAGATTATATCCACAGAATTGGGAGAACTGGAAGAGCTGGTAAAAAGGGAAAATCTATAGCTTTTATTAACGAAAACGAAGATTTGAAAGTGCTTAAATAAATTGTTGATATTATGAGACAAGCTGATTAACAGCCTTCTTAGGAAATTTAAGACCTTTTGAAATGTAATTTATGACAAAAAAAATAATTAATATTGAAAATTAAATAAAATAAATTTAGTTATTTTATTTTTTATTATTTTTATTTTTTGCATTTATTTAATATTTTTTTTTATTTTTATAGCTTAATTCGGAAACTCTAGAGGTAGAGGAGGACCTAGAGGAAGAGGGGGATATTCCAGAGGAGGATATAGTAGAGGAAATAATAGAGGAAGAGGGGGATACTAAGGAGGAGCCGGTAGAGGATTTTACGGAAATGGAAATGAAGGAGAAGTTTAAAATAATAATAATGGATACTAAAACCAAGGATAATAAGATTTTAAACCCAACAATTTCTACAATAACAAATAATAACAATACAGAAACTACGATAACAATAGAGGAGGATATAATAAATACAATAATAATAATAACGGTTATGGAAATGTTGATGGAAACTTTTCTTAAAATAAAGGAAATGGCTAAGAATCTGGATACAGAAAAATGGGATTCACAAATAGTAAAAAAGTTGAAGGAAATGGAAACAGTGGTGATAACAATAACTGGTGAGAAAATTATAAAAATATACACCATAATAATAGCAAAAATCTTAATTATAAAATTAAAAAAATAACTGCTTTATTAATCATGAAATATAATTAAATTTTGCAGGTTATTATTTTTTTAATACAATTAATTATTGCATGTAAAATAATATTATAACAATATTTCAATATTTAATCGCAAAAGAAAAAAATAATTTAATAGTAACAATTAATAAGATTAATTAAAAATTTATGAATTAATGTTTTTTATTATCAAAATTGAATAATAAAAAAATCGAACTTTATATATATAATTAAAAATTTTTAAGTAATAATTTTAAATATATTTACTAATTAAATTATTTATTTTAAATAATCATTAGGTTCATATATTATAAATGAGCCTAAGTAATCTATATTGTTGTAATATTATTAGTTAAAATATATATATATATTATATATATTATTCAAAGTAAAAATACATAATTTAAAGTGTACTATTACTTTTTAAAAGAAAAAAAATAAAAAAAAGTCAGTTTATATTTTCTTTATAAATTATTAAATGCATATATATTTATTTATTAACTTTATCCATACTAGTAGTAATTTAAATTAATACTAAATATATTAAATATATTTTTATAATATAATAAAATAAATTTGATTGTCAATTTTTGAATGATGTTATTCATTATTATGATTATGTTTATAAATTATTTAATTGACTGTATTTATCAATTACATTATCTGCATTTTATTATATTAATAAGTCAGGATATATGTATTTATTGTATTCTAAAGCTAAATCATATAAATATGTTTGTGATACTATACTTTGAAAACTGATGTACATACTATAAACAAATATACCCCCAACTATAATATTTTTTATTTTTGGCAAAGTAAGTATTTTATCTTCAAAATACATTTCTAAGAAAGGAGTTTCAAGTCTCTTTAAAAATCTTTTAAAATAAAAAAAAATAGTTATTTATAATTAAATTAAGGAATTAAAAATTTATATAAAACCTTAAAATTAATTAATCTATTAAAAATTTTACTTTTATTTTAAATTTATATATAAATTAATATAATCTAATAATATTTTATAAAGATAAATATTAATATATATATATAATTATGTTTATATTTATATATGTGTGAAATTATTTATTGAATATTTTTTTAATTACCTTTTGATAACATAGCAAGATAATGTAGTAAATAATATATTGGTATTTAAATCTGAAACTCTGGCCAATGCTATTCTATAATCATCTTGGTTGTAAAATTTTTTTTTATTAAATACTGACCAGGCTAAAAATTTGAATGACATTTTTTTTTGGAAAGAAACAACTTAATTTTATGTTTTTGTTTATAGGTATTCTGGATAATATACTAATTCAGAAAATTATTTATCATTTTTATTTTATTTGTAATACATTGTTGTTATATTTGAAGCTCTATCAGTGTAGAAATAATAATCTTTTTTTTGTAAGTAATTTAAATTCATTATGTCTGTTTTGTTTATTGATTAAATTGTTCTGTATTTTATGATTATTTTATTTGATAAAAAAAGTTTATTTTAGTTTAAATAATTTTTATTTTTAGAATTGAAATTATATTCTTTTTATTGGATAAATATTTATTATTTTAGTTAAAAAATGATTAAAACTTATTTTTTACCAGAAATTAAGAATTAGAAATCTATTAAATTTTCAAAAATTTTTAATAAAATTAAAATTAAAGAACAAATTATAGTTACCGAAACTAATTAAATTATAATAATATACAAATTGGTGATTATAGATTATAATATAAAATTTAATACTATAAATAGAAGATTTAAAAATTTTTAAATTATAATTTAAATTATTAGATATTATAATTATTCAAATTTTCTTAAGCTTTTTTGAAATTAATCAAAAAATTTATATTTTAGCTAATTTAATATATTTCATACTTAATAGTAAAAATTTAAATAATTTTTTTATTCAATTTAAATATCGTAATGACTGACTATGAAATTGAAAGATACTTTTTAAAATGAAATATCTTATTATAAATCTGTTTATTATTTATTGTTGTATTATTTTTCTACTTATTTTTGATAAATTAACTTTTTCAATCATTTAATAAAATATATCCTTCCCAATTTTTCGGACATTTAAATTAATATTTGCTCATGGTTTCCATAAGGACCTTGGTTGGCCCATCTTATTTTGCATTATTATCTTCTAAAATCTTATTTCCTTTTTCAAGTATTTATTTTGCCTTTTATAATGTTTATTTTTGATAAATAAAAATTAAATTTGATTTAAATAAAGTTTATTTTTTATGTTTAATTACAATTTCAAATTTCCCATCCAAATAATTATTTAAACCTATTTCAAAATTGTCTAAAAATTATTTATTTCTATCTTAGGTAATTAATTTTAAGTCTTTATTGTGTGTTATAAATTAGTATGCATCCCAGGTTCTAATATATTAAAAAATTATAAAATTTATACAAATTAAATTAATTATATATTAAATAAGTTTTGCTTGTAAATATTTTAATGTTATACCCTGTTTCTAGAGCTTCTTTTACTTCATTTCTTTTTACTTCATTTTCTATATTTTTTTACTTTTTATCTACTTATAAACCTTTTGAGGGTAAAAGTTTATCGACAAACATGTCTATCGTATATAGTCCCATAGGAGTTGTTGATCCTCTATATAAAACCCTATCGATTTATCTAACAAATTTTTTCATACCATCTGATAATCTAAAAAAAAAAATTAATAAGTAAAACTTAATTTTTTATTTTATTTTTATATTATATTATTTTACCTATTATAAAGGTCTTCAGAAATTAATAAAGGTACTCCATAAATTTTTGTACTATCTTATAGTCTTTCAGACATTTTTACATTGGGTGATAAATATGATGCATCTATTTTAAATTCAGATCCTATAGCTCCTTCAATACTCCACCCTAATTTAATAAAAAAATTTTATTAATTTTTATATTATTATTATAAATATATTTTTTTTAAATGAAAATAAAAAATAAATTAGAGAATTTTTTATTTATTTTACCTATATGAAGTCCATACCCAATTTTAACTTAGTAATCAGGAAATCTTTCTAATAATTTTTCATTTTCTCTATATCTAAGAATTGGAGGTTCTCTATTTATTTTAGCTTATATTTTCATGAATGAAACACATGCAAAATCTGCTATATAACTAACATATAGTTAATCTAAATAATCTATGCTATTATCCTAATTTTATATTTATATTAATTTTTTACTATTTATTAAAAATATTTATAATTAATATAAATTTACTTCATTTATATCCACTTTATCATCTGGAAGTTTCCAAATTAATAAAAATGCATCACCAATATTTTTATTTGCTGCTCCTAAAAATCTGTCAACCATTGTATGTACAATGTCACCTATATTATTTACAAATAACATAACTTTTTCCTTTTTAAAAAAACGATTAATAATTAATGAAAAATTTATAAATAATAATTTATCTAAAAAATAAATATTTTAATTTTTCTTAATTTATATGAATAAATTTTTATTATAATTTAAATAAATTTATAAATTTTTAATATACTTGAAGTTATTCAGTTGCATCAGTGAAATTTCTTATATCACAAAATCCATATATACATATTTTTTTTTTACCAGGAATTAAAGGATTTACATCTCCTACATTTTACATATTAGAACCAATTATTTCTGAGCCTGCATCTCCAAAACCAAGTGCTAATAACGTACCAATTTTTGTAATTGCATTTTCGATAATTACAGTTTCATATTAATCTTTACCATCTATAACATCTTAATTTTTTGCATCATTTGGGTTTCTTGCAATTTAGTTTACCTAAAAAAATAATTAAAATTTATGCTAAATATAAAATATTTATTATATTTATCAAATATTTAAAGATAATTTTTAATTTTATTAAAATTTTTGTTATATTACTTTAGTAATCATTCTTTCAATTGGGCTTAGAGCTAAATCATTAGCATCTTTACTAAATAAAAGAGCTCCCATAGTTAAAATAATACAGACAAAAAATGTTCTTCCCATTGAAAGTGCTTATTATATATAAATATATTAATACCATAATTTTTTCATTTTTATTAATTATTAATTTTTTTAATTTCTTTTTTTACTTCTTTTATAGAAAATAAATTTATTAAGAATTGTTTATTTTACCTGAACTAAATATTTCTATTGACCTATTACTTATACTACAACTAAAAACAACTTTTTTATTTGTATCTTCTACTTTTTCATCTTTAAAATCTTTGCATATAGCATCAATAACAGTTTTTTCGCTGCCATCTTTATAAGTTGAAACTTCTTTTTTGTTTTCACAAAACTTTTTAGGCTCAATAGCTTATAATGACGTACTTAATTCACTTGTTCTTATATTGTCTAATTAATTATCAGAAAAATTTTAAAAATCTTCATAAAATTCCCCTAACACCGATTTGCTCATATAGCCAAAAGGGGTTTCAAAATTTACTATTTAATTATTGAAATTAAAATTAAATTTTATATATTTAAATATTATATAAAAATTATTTGTATTTTATTTACATAATGGAGTCTCTAAATCTTTTCCATAATTAATTAAATAAGCATAAGTTGTTTTTATTTATAACATAGTAGATACGGAATCTTCTGCTAATCCCTATATTTATTATTAGTTAAAATTAAATTATATTTTTATTAAATCGAATATTATAATTTATTTTTACGCTCATTATATAAGTTTAATAGTCAACAGTTCCTGGTAAATCGTAATAATAATCTGCACTAAATAATGGAATAATTAACAAAAGTGAAAGCACAATAACAATAACTCTTTTAGTAGTTAAATCTGACAATTTTTTGGAAACTCTACTTTCCTTATCTTCTTCTGTAATATTTTAATTAAAAATATTAAAAAACGTAAAAAAAATAAAAAATTATAAAAATAATAAATTAAAATATACATATTTTATTTTTACATTTAGGCTATTCAATTTCTAAGTCTAATTTGATTGATTTTTTCTTTTTTGTTGTTATTTCTTCTTATTAATTTTTTTCTGCAAATTTAAACTATCCCTTTTTCAACCTTTACGCTTTTAGTTTATCCACTATATTTTTTTTTTATGTTTTAATATCTGTTGATGCTTTATATAATTTAACAATTCTAATTAACCTTACTAACCTTACAACTCTTCCTGCTTTTGTTCCAATTCTACTAGCTCTACCAGCTCTGGCTAAATTTACAGTGCTATTTTTAAAAAATAAAATTATTTATAAATAATTTATATATTTATATATATTTATTATGAAAAAGAAATAATTATTATTAATTATTTTTTAAAGTATAAAAAGGTTATACAATCTTATATTTAGAAATTTTTATTTATAGTTCATTAATTCGAATATATATAATTATCCAATAAATTATAAAATAAGAAACTAAATTTTTTACTTTACTGCCTAATTTCCACTGTTATAAAAAATAGCATTAGAAATTACCTAAATATCTAATATTAATGAAACTGTACTAATTATATCAAGCCAGAAAAAAAAAGAAAACTTATATCCTGGTTTAGCTATAACTGACATAGTTATTTCTACTGAAAAAAAAATTAAGGCAATAATTGTGATTACATCAAAATAATTGTCTGCTTATTTTTCAAAAGCAATCTATGTATAATAAATTATATATATATAAATAATTAAAATATTAAATCAAATAAAAATAATATTAAAAAAATTTTTGTTTATATTATATAATTTCTAAATTAAAATATAAATGTGAAAAAGCTACAATATTAAAGATTATTGATTTATCTTTTAAAAAGAGATATTTAATTTATTTTTATAATATTTTTTTTTATATTTTACCGATCTAAAATCATCTCCAAATAGTGCATAAATAGTCAAAATTGTTATAAATGCATTAAAAAAGTTGTTATCTAAAATTTTATTTAAAACGGGACATGTTTATGTTTCCTCCTCTTCTTCAATTTAAAAAACGTCTACAACAGATTATTTTTCTTTTTATCTACTACTATCTCTTTTGGAGTCATCTCTGTTTGTGGAAATTCTTCTACCGTCCACAGATATATGTGAAAATTTTTTGTTATTATATAAATTATTATTATTATTTGGGGTAAAATTTTCGACTGATTTTTTGGTTTGCTGATCATTTTTTGACTGTTGTTTTTATTCACTGCTATTGTTTTCGTTTAGGGGGTTTTGTGGGTTGGTTGAATTTTCTTGTTCATCCATTTTTTATTTAATTTATATATATATATTTTGAGGGAGGGGTTTTAGGGATTGTGAAAATGTATGATAACCTCTGTTTTTTATTTATTTTTTTATATAGAAATTTTATTGAGAATAATTAAATTATTTTTATTAATTTATGTATAAAAATTTTATAGTTTATTTGATTACAAATTATTTAATGTAGTTCTATTTTTTGTTAATTTTAATTTACAAATAAGTAATCTCTTTTAATTGTAAATAAAATACTAATAATAATAATTTTTCCGGTGATACAAAGTTCAGAGGCAGTAACTTTTTTATTATAAACAATTTTGTTTTTATAAATGAACAATTCAATAATTTTTAGAAAATAAATTGATTCTAAAATTATTTTTAAATATTAATAATTAACGAATATTCAATTTTTAATAAAAATAAGAATTTTTTAAATAGAAGTTTGCAAGAATCAAATAAATTATTAATTAAAAATAATTTTTTTATTAAGAAATTTTTATTTCAATTTAATATTAAACAAAAGTTAATTTTTTAAATTTAATTTATTTTTAAAATTATTTAAATATTTAAAATTAAAAAAAAAGTCAAAGGTCCTAGAGGGGTTCGAACCCTCGTTACTGGTATCAGAAACCAATGTCCTAACCACTAGACGATAGAACCTTTCTGAAGTAAACTGAATGAGCATAACAATAGTTTATTAATAGGTTTTTAATATATTATTATTTATATATATGAATGTAACCTTTTTGGTTTTTAATATTTTATATATTTATTATATATTGTTTATTATTTTTTTGATTTTTATGGATATTTGTTATTGAATTTTTTTTTTTTTTATTAATTATAATTAATAAATTGAATTTTTATATTTTATTATTTTAGAAAGAAGAAAAATTATTAAAGTCTAATTATACCAAGAATTAATTTTTAAAAGGAATTTATTTTAAAGAATAAGATTGAAATAATTATTCAGTATTTGATTAGAATAAATATAAATATTAATTAAAATTATAATTTTGCGAATAAAAAATGAACTTTTAAAAACAAAAACAATTTTTATTAAAAAGTAAATTTTTAAGTACAGAGTATTTTCAGAGCATATTTAAAAACAAGCAAAATAATTTAAATTATTTTAATAAGTTTTATTTTTCGTCTGAATAAGTTTAATTTGTTAAGAATCCATAGAAAAGTAATATTTATTTAGATAAATTAATTATCCTATATTTTAAAAAATTTAAATAATTTTATATTTTAATATTTTATAAAAAAAGAACAAAAAGGAGCTATTCCTCAAAAATTAAAGGATGAATTCAAAAATTTTTTGCAATAAGAAAAAGATTAAAATAATTATTAAAGCGTTATGGAAAAATTAACCCCTTAAAATATGTATTAGTAAATGGATTCTAGTTTCGATGGATTTTTTTCAAAAAGAAATTTTTCAATTAAAAACTTTAATTTTTACATAAAAGTTCTGGGGGAATAAAAAAAGTTGACTGAAGCAGAAGAAACACTAAATAAAATGCAAGTAAATTTTATAATCATTTTTATTTAATTATTTTAGCAGTTTTTAATAAAATTAATTTAAAATAATTAAAAATTATATTAGATTTTTAAAATAAATCCAAATGTTGTGTCTTATAACTCAATAATAGGGGCGTGTTCTAAAAGCGGAAATGTAAAAAAGGCAGAATAATATTTTGAAGAAGCAGTAAACAGTAAATAAAATAAAAACTCAATTAATTTATTATGATTATTTCCTAAAATTTATTATATTTATATTCTTAATTATGTTAAAGTTAAAATATTTTAATTAAATTTTAATAATAAAACTTAAGAATTCGGACCCAATAAACATTTATATAACACACTTATCAACGCATACGCAAGAAAACATAATGGTATAGAAGCTGATAAAATTTTAAGAGAAATGTAAAGAAATAATTTAGAGCCTGACGCACCTGTTATAACAACTATTATTAATGCACATTATAAATCGAAAAATTTGGACAGGTGTTGGGAACTTTTTGAATAAGTATAAAAGGGCGAATTTAAAAAATTGACTCCCGATACTAATTTATTAAGTCTAATGGTTGAAATTTGTGCTCATGTAATAAAATTTTATATCTAATTTACATATTAAATATAAAATCAGATTTAAAATAAAATAAAAAATAAAATAATATAACTTAATTTTTTTTAATTTTTTTTTTTTACACCATTTAGACACATGATTGCGAAAAGGCTATTAAAATTAATAAATAATTAGAAGATTAACCTGATTTTTTACACACAACAACTACTTATAATACTATTATTAAGGCTTTAGCGTCCAGAAAAGATTATGCAGAATAAGCTTTGGATTATTATGAATAAATGAAGATTAGTTCAGTTAATATGGATATGGACACTTATATACATACATTAAAAGCTTGTTCTAATATAGGTGATGTAAATACTGCTTATAATGTTTTATAAGCTATGAAAGAAAATAAAGTTGAACCAAATAAATATGTTTATAATTAATTAATGAGGTAAATAATATGATTTTTTTTTTCATTTTAATATTAAATATTTTGAATACTATTATATAAAAAATTATAGTTATATTTAAAAAATTGTAAAATTTTTATTTTAAATAGAGTTTATGCTGGGGCAGTTGAGTACTCGCCTATGGAAGAAAAAACAAAAGATTTATATATTTAAGATGCTTGGAAACTTTTGGATTAAATTAAAAATTTAGGATTAATTAATATAAATATTTTGAATAGCTTTTTAACTATTTTCGTTAAAGCAAATAGACCTGAAGAGCTTGAGGGTTTAGTTTTACCATTATATGATAATTTTAAAATCCCTATGGATTAATACACATACTAACATATTTTGGGTAAAATAAATTGATATTTTTTAAATTTATTAAGTTACATAAATTTTAATCATTTTTATAATAAAAAAATAATAATATTTAAATTTTTTATATTTTATAGAAATTTATCATAACCACAGAGATTTAAAAACGGTATACAGAGTTTATAAACAAATGGATAAAGAAAATATTGATAAAACATGGTGGACTTTGAATTATGTTTTGGATTCGGCTATCCGAGCTGAAGATGTTGATATTATAGTCGAAATTCTTTAAAAATTTTAAAAAATTAAAAGAGAGCCCAAAATAATTTATTTGAAAAGATTGGGAGAAGCGGATTATTTACCCGATCCAATTTTCAACGAACTTTAAAAATTTTCTAAAAAATTTGGACAGGCAAACAAAAAAGAGAAATTTAATAAAAACTATAAAAAATCTTTAAAAGACAGTTGGCTTTGATAATAACATTCTTTAGTATATAAAGTGTTTTAATTTATATTAAATAAATAATAAAATAAAAAAACATAGTACAATTAAAAGTTATAAATATTTATATTTAATTATAATAATAAATATGTTATAGTTTTTCAGAATTTTTTTTTGTCATTATTATAAAACTTAAGCAATTTCCTTTTTTTAGCCAGTTAATAAGTTAGTTCTTTCCATTTTTTTTGATTTGGCATAATAAAAAATCTGGGACATTAAAGAGAAATAGTTAAAGGAATTTCTATATGTTCCTAAAATATATAAAATTGATTAAAATTAAAAAAAAAGTATAAAAATTATTTAGAGATATAATTTTACTTCATTTTCAAGTTTATTTTTTATCCCATAATGCATCTTTCTTCTCATTTCTTTTTGTTTTTGTACGTATTATCTTTTTAATGCCAAATATTTTGTCATTTTTTTATCATAATCATATTTTAAGTATTTCATATAATCATAATAAACCTGTAATAAATATTCTTTTTCAGTGTTTACCTTAATTTTTACAAATTTTAAATAAAGTAAATTCATTTATAAAAATTTTAAATATATATATATAATTATATAATTATATGTACTTTAAATTTAGGTTATTTTCTACCATGTCTTTAAAATTCATGGGCAAAACCTTTTTAATCATTTGGATGTGCAGCTTTATAATTTTCTTAATTTATTTCTTCTATATATTTATTAAAAACCAGTTAAAATTCGTATTCAAATCTTTTAGGAAAAAAATCTAAAAGAGTTTATTTGTATACAGATAGTTTTTGACAAAAACTTTTTATGTTTGAGTTAAATTGCAGCATTTTTTGTCTAAGTTTAATTTTTGAAGCAGCTTGTGATATGAAAGATTTCATTAGTTTTTCTGCCTTTTTTATTGCGTTTTTTCTTATAATCATTGGTACCATAAGTTTTATAGAGAGGCTAAACTGATTATATATTTTTAAATTGTTTTTTTTTTAATAAATAATGGTTATATAAATATTTATACAAAAATTTTTGTATTTTTAAATTAAATTTTATCTTTTACCTTCGTTAGAATCCTTTTATTAAAATTTTATTAACATATTTCGAGATAATGAGAATTTTTATTCTTTGATTTTTGGATTTAATTTTGATATAAATTAATTTTTTATTGCAATTCTGTGCTTTCTTAAAACTAATTTTAATCTTTTCTAAATTCTCTAACAAGTATTTTATAGTAAAAATCATCTCTAACTCTATTAAATTCTTTTAAAACACCTTTAAATAGTTTAACAGGACCATAAATAGAAACATTATTTTAATGTCTAATAAGGAATCTTCTTATAAGTTATTCTTTGACTAACTGATTGTATCTTCAAAATTTAATTAAATAATAATTAAAATAGAATTGATTTTGCTAAAAATAACTTATAAAACAAAAATTAAGTTAATTACCTTTCTTATTTTTTTTTATCAAAAGTTTTTAATAATTTTTGAAATTACAAAATTACTTTTATGTAATAAATCCAAACATGGTTCCATAATCTTTTTTTTACTATCAATTTGATAAATTATTCGGTTTATTTTCGATTGAATTTTCTCAATTTAATTTGGTTCATCGTATTTAATATTTCGTTTCTTTTTTCGACTAATTTTACTTAATTATTAAGATAAACCAATTTTCTATGTTATTCTTTATCTTCCTATATAAAAAATAATTATTAAAATTTGAAAAATTTAAAAATAAAAATACGACTAAATTTTAATTAATCTTTTACACTCATTTTGCTAATTCTAGAGAATTTTTCGAAAATATCATTTTTTTTTGCTTCTTCTCTATTAACTTAAGAAAAATCACTGCTTTCTTAAAACTGTTGACTTAAAAAATTTTTCATATTATATTTTTCTAAGAATTAATCCATTGTTATGCTAGGTTTTTTTGCGTTCTCTTATATATTTTCGGTTTCTTTTTCTTTTAAAGCTAGAGTTTACAGAGAAAATTAATTATTTTTAACTTTTCTAACTACTTTTTCCCCAAAATCTATTCTGAAACTTAAAGCTAAATCTTAGTCTGTGTAGAGTGAGTAATATATATGATCATTTTAAAATTATTTAAGTTTATTATCACCATGAAATTAAAAAGACTTTCCCTAAAAAAAATGTATATCAAACTTAATTTTAATATATTAATTATAAATTAAAAATTAATTTTATTTCCTTACAGTAAAGGTTTAATCACAATTAAATGAATTTGGTTACATAGCTTTCGTAGAAATAAAACCCTTAATCTCAATTCCATATTCTTACCCTTCTAATACTTTTAAACCTATCAATTTAAATACAAGTATATATTAATTATTATTTATAAATTTTAAATTTTTATTAAATAACATTATTGTTATTTTTTTTAATAACATATAAGTATCTTTATAAAAATGTAATAAGTTAATATATTAAATTTACTTAATTTAAATGGAGGGGGATGCCCTTTAACAATTGAGTAAAAATAAAAATATGTATGTGATTTAATTTAAAATATGTTTTGCACATCTCTAGCTATAAAATTTGGTAAAAGAGGGTCTTTATTAAGCAAATTATATTTTCTTATCTTATAATTTTTCTTTATATTATTGTATTTTCTTGTAACATAAACTATTATATAATTTATAAAAAAATTAATTGATATCATTAGTTTTAATATACATAAATTAGAAAATAATTTTCATTCTAATAATTAAGTACATTAAAATTTTATTAAAAATATTTTATTTTATATATATATATTTTACTTGGTTCTTCTTTAGTATCTGTATTTTAATAATTGGTAATTATTTCTATATCTTTGGCTAATTTTAACCTTGAATTTTACTATTCTCTTTCAAAATTCGAATATAATCCTAAACTGGCAAAAAAATGATGATTTTTTTATTATTTTTAAAATTCGTTCTATTATAATATTTAGCTTTCTCTATCTTCTAATTATCTGCTCATTTATGATTTATCTAAAATGCTAAAATCCCCTTGACTTTTTGTCTTATAAAAATAAAAAAAATTAATTATATAAAAAAGTTATAAAATGTGAATTAAATTTGTTATAAAAATTATAAAAGTACTTGAGAGTAAAAGAATAAAAAATATAGTAATAAATTTAATTATTATATTAATTAAAAAAAAATTTAAAATTTATTTTAGAAAATTATTTTTACAGTCATAGATTTAAAATTTGATACACTATTATATTTAGATGTTGATTTTTTTGATTATAAACTTTGTTTTTTGTTTAAGCTTTAATTTCTATTCAATGAAGATGAATATTTATTTGACACTTTTTATTAATTATTACTATCTTATTTATTTATATTTGGATATTTTTAATTCTACTCGGTTTTTTTTGTATACATTAAATTTTTTTATTTATTGTCTAAAAATTAATTTTCTTTTAAATATTTTTTCAATAAAGTTTAGGTAATGTTTATATGTTTATACTTCTTTTTAATTGCTTTATTTTTTTTTTACCTATAATGTTATATAATTATATTATAATGAAGTAATTAATTTAATAGAATTTTATTTTTGATGTAAAAATAACAAATATATATAATTAGGCATTCATTAATATGTTTTATAAATATAATAATACTGTTTTAAAAATATAAATCTTTTATAATATTTTAAATTTTTTTAATTTCAAATACCAAAATATCTAATATTTTTGGCATATATTATATTTAAATATTATTTTAAATATTAATATAAATAATCAGTCTATTTTGAATAATTTAATTCTTAATATTTTATTCAATCTATACTATTTTAATGATAAAACATTTTATAATACTATTACATCGTTGTAATAGCTATAGTCTTTATTATACTAATTCTACCTAAAATTTTTGTTTTAATCATTTTCATTAAAACATAATTATTATTTATTATATTTTAAATATCAAATTTCTTCAAATTCTACACTATTTCTCAAATCATATCTATTTTTAGTATATTTTTTTCCTTATTCTTTATTTATTTCCTTATTTTATTTTTGTCCATTATTAATATCAATAATAGTAACCTCATTATTAAAGTTTACTTTTTTTGGTGTGCCAATAATTTCTGGTTTTTTTACACTATTTTATTTTCTAAATTAAGAAGATTGATATTAAACATGTTATCTTTATTTTAAAATACTTTTAACACTACTATTAGAAATTATAGAATCAGTTTCCGAAATATTATCTTAAATGCAATTTTATTTAGGACTTTTACTTGTATTTAAAATTTGGCTATTTTACATAAAATCAGATTAATTTTAAATGGCTACATTTTTCTTTCTTTTTCGTTTATTAGTATAATTATTATTAATACTATTTCCTATATCGGGCGTTCCTGGTTTACTATCTATTTCTGAAGGTAATGGGGAAATTTCAGTTTTATTTTAGTTAAAATTATTATTATTAATATTATTATTGTTGTTGTTGTTATTATTATTTTGATTAGCGAAATTGTAATTTGTTTCGGATGAGATTATATTTACAGTTTATGTATTATTTGATTTAACATTTTTTTCTTATTTTAAAAGTGCCGATTTTAATAAATTTTTGTTATTTAATACTTTGTTATTATTTTTTTTTTTTATGCTAAAAATATTTTATTGGTCTATGTTTTTGCTTTAATTTTAATCTTATTCTTTGATTTAGGCTTTTTTAATTTATTCTTCTACGTAATCTTCTATTTCTTTAAAATTTTTTGGGGATTTTTTTAAAATTGATTTTTGACTCATTTAGCTACTTGTGTGACTACTGATAGGCTAATAAGGTTATTAATAAGTAAGCTAAAGATTTTTAGCCATGTATAATTTATTTGATTAATTATTATTTTGTCCAAAGAATTTACTTAAATTATTTTATTTATTATTCTTACTTTCATATCGCTGGGGTTCTTCAAAACAAAAATTGTAAAAATTTTTATTTTAGCTATTTTAATTGCTATTATTTAAATTACATTTTTCGATACCTTCCTGTAATTTATTTTAACTTGTATTTTAATTATTATTACTATATTTAGATACTACATTATTTAAAGGGATGTTTAGATTTGAGCTTCCAAAGTTAGCAAATTATGATTATTTTACATTTTTACCATTTAATTTGGATAAGCTAACGTTATCATCATCATTTTGGCTTAAATTTTATTACTTTTTTGACTTTAAATATATATAGGACTGGCTTTTTCCTTAATTTCTTATTATACTTAATCTGCTAGCAATTGGACTATTTTTATTATTTTATTATTCATTTTGTTTACCTTGTTCTTTTTAAAAGTTGTAAATACTATGATTAAGTAATGTTTTTTCATTGCTATTTTTTTGTTTTCTAAAGAATTTTAATTTGTCTATGTCCTTGTTTTTTAGGTTTTTAAAATTATTTCGTTTTTAAATTGCATTTTTAGATAAATCTTAAATTACTTTTTATTTTTGATAAATAAGTTTATAAAACTAATCATTACTTTCTGCCTTGTTCAAACTATCTAATAAGTTAATTTACATTTAATTATATTAATTTTATTAAATTGTGAATGCAAAAATAATTTTAAAGTCTTCATTGTATTAGATCATAAAAAAATTATTATTATATTAAAAATTAAAACAGTATATAAAATTTTTTAAGTATATTTTGTGATTTGATTAAATTACCTAAAAATTCTGAATTATAATCATTGTCAGTCTTCAATTTTTCATTATATTAAAATTAGGCCGAATAATATCTTTAATGAGTTTTTTTAATATTAAGATTTTAGTTGTTATTCAAATTTCCTAAAAAATTTCAGTAAATAAAATACATAATTTATAAGAATATAAATATAAAAAATAAAAATAAAGAATTTTCTAATTAATAAATAATAAGATATATTTTTATCGTGTATATGTCCTATAAATACATATATAAATAAGTTTATATAATTTACTTGAAATTTATATTTCCGACCTGGGAGTTTGATGATTGATTTACAAAGTTTATTAACTACCCAATTGGATTTAATCTTTAAATTTATTTTAATCTATATTATAATTATTATCCAGATTTTATTATGAAGGTATATTTTACTAATTCTAATTTTAATTTTAATTATTATTTAAATCAAACTTTTATGTTTTGACTCTTCTATGTCTAGAAAATTAAGTTTTATGTGGCGGTTCTGCGAGATTCATGTGATTTTAAACGGATTTTTCGTTGATTGCAAAGTTATTTAAACTTTGGTATTTTTGTGAATTATTTTTATTTTAATTTAGATCTTTATATGAATTTAAATTTTAACTTGAATTTATTGTATTATTTTATTCTAAAACAAACTTGTTTATGTTGTCATAATGATTAGGCGAAGCCTAATTGCTAAAATAGTATCTTGAACTATTTTAGATTTTCATTATAATGAATTTAAAAAGGATATTGATTTTTCTAGAATTTATGAGTTTTTTGTAATTTTAATTATTACTTTGTTTTTGTTTTTTTATTAATTTATAATCAAAAATAAAAAGACTTATTGTAAACTTAATTAATTAATAAAATTATAATGAGTTTCTTTTAATTTTATTGTATCAATTGTATTAAGCATTATTATTATATATTTTTTGTATATATTAAGCCTTATTTATATAATTCATGTTTAAAATAAAATTTATAAAATATTTATGCAAAAAATAATTTATTATTAATTTTATAGTGATTTTATAAAAAGCTAGACATTCAATGTAGAGAGGAAAATTAATAAATTATATTGTGATTATTTATAAACATTATAATTATAAATTTAAGTTATAAAAAAATTAAATTTAAAAGAATATAAATAAACTTAGGAAGTAAAGTTTAGAAATTATTATAATTTTTATTATTAAGCTAAACTAATTGATATAATTAATAATTGAAAAAAAAACCTATTTCTTATATTTCATTTTTTTTACTCATCTTTACAATCAAAAATAATTTACTCAGAGTTAAATTAAACTTGTTTTGACTTTCTTTTCCTTTTATTTTTAACAATATTTTGTTCCCTACTTTAAAATTAAGCTCCTAAATCTTTAGAATTTGTTTGCTAGTCTGAATATTTAGATTACGCTTTTAATATTCCTTTAACTTATTTTTCTGGGCTTGTATTTGCTCTATTATTTTAGATCACTAAAAAAATATATATTTTAATGATTATTAATTATTTGTTTCACAAATATAAAAATTAATAAAAAAATTTATTTATATTTTTATAATAAATGTAGATTTTTATTAATTATGTTTTTTTTTTATTTATAGTAGTGATATTATAATAACAGTTAGTAATATAACATATTCAAAATTTAATATTAATTTTAAAAATCTTGAAAAAAGTTAAAAAAAATTACATTTTATACTATTATTAATTGCATTAATGGTATCCATGGAATTTTCTTTTTTCATAGGACTTAGTTTACTATTTGAATTACTATTATTTTAAATAATATCATTAAATGAAATTCTTTTTTTTTATCTTAATCTTATTAAATTTATTTGTAATTTTTTTTATTTATCATCTGTTTAATTTTTATTCGTTTCAGTATTTCGTTCTGATTTTTGATTTTGGCTTTGTTTTTCTTATTCATCATTTATATTGCCATTTTATTTTATGTCATGGGTTTCTAGTCCGACAAAATGTTGTTTATTTATGTTATTTATATTATTTTATTATAATTATTTAATAGATTAAGTTTCTGGTTAATTTTTTTCATTAAAGCTGTTTATTTTTAATTTTGTTGTTTACTTTTCTTCATCTAATCCAGTTTTTTCAGTGTTATTATTTTATATAGAATTGGAATTTTTAGAACTTGTTTTTTTATTAACTTTTGTATTATTTTGTAATTCAAATTATTGTTATTATTGTTAGTTTTAATTTTAATTTTTGTTTTCTTAATTTATATTACTGTTGCTATTATTATGTTCAGTATTTTTTATTTATGATGTTTTATTAATTTTGTTATTATTTTAATTTGCTAGCGCGTCCTTTTACAACATTGATTAACTTTCTACTGATATTCTTTTTCTCTAAATTAAAGGACTAAAGCCTTCAAATTCCTAATTTTTTTTAATTTATTTTAAAAATTTATCCCTGTCACTTTATTTTCTGGGACTTTGGTCTCTATATTCTGTATTTATATGGTCAGAATCTTGTTAGGTAACTGCTTATAACTGTTATTACTTTTCTCTCATTGGACTTCTTCTGAGCGGACTCATAGACAAACTTTCTTCAGTATTAACGAAATTTATATTTTTATTATTACTATTATTATTTAAATAACTATTTTGTATAAAAGAATTTTATTTATTTTAATTGGAATCAGTAAACTATACTCTACTTCTAATAAATTTTTCTGATCTTTAATCTAATCTATTAAGCAAAAGACTTTAATTTTCCTAGTTATTTTTCAAAAGATTTAAAGAATTTAACCTTTCATTTATGTTATTATTATCTAAGTTTAAGGAAAATTAATTAGTGCTAGAATTTCTTTTATGCATTAAACTATTTCCGTTGTCGAGATTAGAATTGAAATTTTATCTATTGTTTACAGGACTTAAAAATTCTTTTGTGTTCATATAACTGTTTTAATTAGACTTATTTTGTTATAGCTATTTTGAGAAATAACTTGAAAAATTTTACATTTAAATATTTTCTTTAGATTATAATTATTATTATTATTCTTATGTTTATCTCGCGCTACTGAAATTAGTTGAAAAGTTATATTGTTTTTCTTTTTTGATAGAGCCTTATAAACTATTGCTATTATTTTTAGTTGGACTCAAGTTTTAACTATTAAATACCTCGCTTTTATCAAATTTAATTGAATTATTATTATTATTTGTATTGTTTTCTTCAGTTTATAAAGACCTTGTAGTATTAGGTAACTAACTAAAATTTGATATTTCTTTAGAAAATTATCTAGATTTTGATTTTCTTTTTCTATTTTTTTATATTTCCTCGTCTGCTTATAAAATCATTTTATCAATACTTTATCTATCTGTCTTACTTATGCCTTTATTATTATTGAAGTTATTTTAATTATTATTATTATTGTCAGAATCATAAAGAATTTTTTAAGGAATTATAAGTCTATTTAAACTCATATTTCGCTTTTTTAATGGACTTTATTGACCGCTTTTTTAGGATATAATGTCTTCCAAGGCTTCTATATTATTTTTTTATGTATCTTGAGAAGAATAATTATGTTAATTGCTTTAACTTGAGCAATCTAAGTTAAATTAAAATTTACTGGTGTATATTTAAATAATTAAATTTAGAATATATTTTTTAATATTATTAAAGTATATGTTTTATATTGTTTTTATAAAAATTGGTTTAGAAAAATAAATAAAAGTTTATAATAAAATGATTTAACTTTTGATAAATATGTATATATTTTAATTAAAAATTTTTTTTGTGTTATATATATTAAATATTATGATTAATGTATTAAAATTGATTTTATTTTTAATATTAAATATTTAATAAATTTATTCATTTTAGCTTTAATTATTTTTTTAGAAATTACAACTATTAAATTAATTTGGCAAATTGATTAAATAACAAAAAACTTTATCATAAAAAATTACAAATAATTAAGTTAGAAATATAAAAAATTTTAATGAATACTTTTATATCTAGTAAAATTTTTTTAACTTACTTCTGTTGTGAGACTCGGAATCTGAAGGCATTTTACTTTTTTATAATGAGTCAAAGTGGTTTAATTTTTCAGAAGGTTTTTTTACTCTATTCAGCAAGCTATTTTTTCTGTTATTAATATTAATAATATTTGTACTAAATAAAATGTTATTCTAAGAATTTCTCTTTAAATTAAGATTATTTAAAGCATCTTTATTAAGCAACATATTTTTGCTATTAGAATTGTTATCTTCATATTTATTATTAGTACTACTATTTTCACCATCATTCATATATTAAAAAGGATTAAATTTTTAATGAGAGCTTCTTCTTAAAGGACTTTCATAATGATCTTAGTTTTACTGAGTTTTATTATTGTTAATAATTTAAATGTCTTCTTAAGTTTTTATATTTGAATTTTGAGGTGTTAATCTTTGTCCTGCATATAGTTACCTTGCTTAATTTATTGCCTCTTATTTATTTTATAAAGGGGAGTTGTAATCATACATGATAAATAATATAATGTGTTATTTATACTAAAGTTTTTATGTATTTGTATTGTTTGTGGATAATATTTTTATTTATTTTTTTAATTTTTGTTTTTTTAATTAGTTTATATTTTTTTTTTTTGAAATAAATAATTAGAATCATGAAATGAATTAAAAATCTAATAGAAAACAGCATTTTTATAATTAAGATTGTAATTTAATATAAATATTTTCATAACCAAATAGCAATTTTCTATTAAAAAAAACTACCTTTATTAATTCAATTTTAAAAGATATAGAATATTTAAAATATCTATCAATTGTTTTATTATTTTCTGATACCAAAGTTTACTCTATTTTATAACATTCAAATATTTTATAATGGTAAAAAGAAAGAATTAATAAAATCTCTTGAGTAAATTAATTTGATTGGAATTATTTAAATAAATGATTAATTTATTCATATATTTAAAAATCCATAAATATTTATCATAAACCAATAATAATTTAAATTTTCAATATTTTATTTTATGAATAGAAATTTAGTTTAATTATTAGAAAACAATAATAAATCAAATTTAGAATAAAATTTTTATTTTATTACTCTCTAATTTTATTTACTATCCTTCAATTAATAATTATTTAATAAAATTGTAATTATGTAAAATTTAATTATTTTCTAACAAAATAGTAATAATATATTTATTATAATTATTGGCTACAAGAAATCTGAAAAAATTCACATTTTTATATATTTTTGATTTATTATTTAATAATTTATATATGTAATTATTTTTATTTAGTATCTTATTATTTAATTAATTTAATAATTATTATCATTTTTTGTGGAATTAACTGTTTATTTTCTTATTATTACGAGATGATTATTTATAATTAATATTTAATTTTTAGCTTTTTTCTTAAGTAATATAAATATGATTTTTATTGTTATTTTGAATATTCTCAGAAATTTCCCTTTTTTTTAATTAAAATTATTAACTATCAGTTTTTTATTGAAGCGATTTTTTGTTTATAAAATTTTGTTTAGAATTTTTATTATCATTTTATTTTTTAAGATAATCTTTAATATTTACTGCTTTTTTATTATCTGATTCTAATTAATAATATAGTGGGGAAAAGTCATTAAATAAGTTAGAAATTTTGTGATTTTTTATTGATTTATCTTCATTACTAGTAAAAGATTTTTTTAAGCAACTTTTTAAATTTAAAATTTTATCTTTGGGAGAATTTATGTTATTTGCTTCTAATGGAATTTCGCTCATAAT
The DNA here is from genome assembly GCA_001447515.1 of Pseudocohnilembus persalinus. Taxonomy (NCBI): domain Eukaryota; phylum Ciliophora; class Oligohymenophorea; order Philasterida; family Pseudocohnilembidae; genus Pseudocohnilembus; species Pseudocohnilembus persalinus. Next base: position 45,385 of record LDAU01000187.1, read on the forward strand.
TTGACTGGGACTTTAACAATTTTAACTTTCAGATTCGATACTTTCTAATCTTTAGGTAAAATTATTTTTAACTAAACTTTAACTCCTAATTTATTAACTATTATTAAACTTATTATTTTAATCATAATTCGAAACAGAGGAATTACTTTTTTCATATTAAGTATTTTAGTTTGTCTACAATTTATTATTAAATTTTAGTAAATTTGTGTCAATATATTTTTTATTATTATTATAAGAACTTCCATTTTTTATAAAATTTTTTGTTGAATTTTCTCCTTCTTAATTTTTTGAGTAGCTTTGATGATTTAAATAGTTTTATTCATTAGCAAATTCCTATATTTTTCTAATTTAAGGAGTTAGGCCGTTTAACATGTCTGTGTGGTCAATTGATTGATTTAAAATATCATTATTTAAAATTTAAGGGTAATTTTAGGTAGTAAAGGCCGAAGTGGCTACCATTTCGTGGAATAAAAAATTATTAGAGTTTTTAAAATCCAAATTATTACTGTTAAAAGTGTTTATATTGACAGGGGTCTCCTCTTTATTATAATTATTATTATTAATTTAATTATATTTTTAATTTTTGCTATGATTCAGTTGTAAATTTAAGTTTTAGTTTTAATGTTATTTTTAATTTTAATGTAAATTTTATTTTTAGTTTTAATTTTAATGTATATTATAATTTTAATTTAAACTTTAGTTTTAATTTTAATGTATAGTATAGTTTTAATTTTATATTTATTTTTAGTTTTAATTTTAACTTTTAGCTTTGGAAAAATTAATGTTATTGGAACTACTTCTTTAGTTTTACTTTTTGAGATTTTGTTTATTTATTTTGTTTATTTAATTTTGCGGTTCTGTGGAACTTTGATAATTTTATTGTGTTTGGTTTTATTAGTGATTTTAATTTTCGCTTCTGTTTGTTTGATTTTTTAGTTCAAGTTTTTTATGCTATTTTTATAAATCTTTTAAAGTTTTATAGGATTTGCCGATTTCATTTTCGTTTTATTGTTTATTTTCTAGATTTTTATTTTCATTTTTTATAATGTTTTTATTTTTTTTTGGGGAAATCTTAATTGGCGAGCTTTTCTATTGAAAAGAAAAACTTGAATTTCCAGTTTTAGTCAAAGAATTACTAGAATTTTTAGCAAAGATTGTGTTAATATTAAATTATTTGGAGTTACGCTTAGTTTACTAATTTTAATTTTAATAAGTTGAGTGCGCATTTTAAATTATCTTACCTTGGGTAATTTACTCTTATTTTTTAAAATTTTTTGGAGGAGAAAAATATCCCTGCCTGTTTTATTGAAACAAGCTTTATTTTTAATTTGCACTATTGTTAGTTTTTAAGCCAAATTCTGAAAGGTTTTTAACATGAAAGTTTTATACTTTTTTACTTATGGAGTCTCTAGCTGAATTTTAATTACTTTAAGCTTAGATAATATTTGAGGACCTTTTGCTGTTTTAAAAGCTAAATAATTTATTATTTTAATTTATTGAAGTTTATGAAACAATACTTCCACTTGTTGTTCCTTTTTTAAGTTATTATTTTTCTCTGTCTGCGTTCATAATATCTTATATAGAAACAAAAATTTACTAGTTCATTTAATTTTCAATTTTATGATCATTTTAGACGCCTTTTAAAATTTGATTTTTTTTATTTTTTATGTTATTTTCGATATTATATTGTAAACTTTAAAGGTAGCTTTATTAGTCTTATTATTCGCTATCTTAATTATTACTATTATTTTTCTTAATTTGTTTTTATTCTTGATAAAAACTCATAAAATGAAATTCATTGTCATTTGGTAAATTAGAAATTGTACCTTCTTTTATTTCTTCCATATTACTTGTATCTATATTTATTGATGGTTAGGATTATTGACCATTATTATTTTATTGATTTTATTAATTTTATTGATTGATATAATTATCATATTATATTTAATTTTTAAATTTTTTATTATTATTAGTCTATTAGATACTTTTAGTATTATTTTCATAATTTTGTTAAATTTTAATTTAATCTTGGTTTAATTTAACATCCTTTGATTTATTTTTGCTGAATTCTGGATATATTTATCTATTTTCTTAATTATTATATGTATTTTGCTATGCTTTATTTATAAAATTTTGGCTTTTATTTTGGTTTTATTTAATCGTGGAAATATTATAAGATTTATTATTTTCACTTAAATTTCTGGCATGTTCATATTTATTTTAATTTTGTTAAGTTGCTATTTTGCTATTTTATATGTTATTTATTTATTTTTGTATTTTAGTTGTGGGAAGGTTATTAGATTTTTTTTTTTAAGCGGTTTATATGTTTTAATAATGGTTTAATCCTTTATTAAAATTTTGTCTTTAATTTTACTAAATTTTATCATTATTTTCATTAAGTTTTTATTATTTACAAGTCAATATAGAGGAAAAACAATGAGGTGAATTTTTTGGTGAAGCCATTTAAATTTAAAAGCCTTCGTTATCACTAATCATAAGAGTTTTTTTATTTAAAAAGTAAGTTTTATTTTGTTTTATTATTTATATTTTATTTTGGATAATAATTAATTTTTAATTTTATTGATTTTATTTATTCGAATAAAAATCATAAATTATTTTATTCCTCTAAGCTTTTCATGAACTTGATATTCCTTTTATGTTTAATAGTTGTTTAATTTCTAGATTTGATATAAAAAAATAATTATTTTCAAATTAAAAAATTAAAGTATTTTTAAAAATGGGCTAATAATAATTTTTTAACAAATTTGGGTTTTAACTATACATTTATAAAAATGAATTATTTAATTTTCATTTAATTGAAAATATTACCATAATTTTTTGGAAATTATAGTCAGGCTACTTCATATTGTAGGGCTTCATGCTACCTAATTTTTAAAAAAAAATTATGATTTAAATTTACAAAAATACAGTTTATTAATTATATAACTTTATTATTTAATTAATATCGTTTTTTTTTTTTTATAAATTGTTAAAATAGATTGGCATAAAATTTAAACCTAAATACAATATTTATATTTATTATGGTAAATATAAAAATATTCAGTTTAAGAAAATAAAATTAATAATTTTTTTTTATGATAAATAATCACATTTATTATATTATACTAAAGTTCTGGTACATGAATAATCATAATAATTTTATTATATTAAGCAAATTAGCAAAATTGTTTATTATACAATTCTAAATTATTAAACAAAATTTATATTAATTAAAATAAAAAAACAGAAAAAAAACATTTAATTTTTCATATTAAATATCAACGACTACAATTATTATTTAAAATTTTATTTATATAAAGTGATATAACTTAACAAATTAAAAAAAATTTAAACATTATGTAAAAGGAATAAAGTTTTATGTCATAAAAATTATGTGAATTTAGAAAAATTTTATCATAAAGTAGAATTAAAAAAAAACCAAAATCGAATTAAAATATTAATAGTTATAGAGAGTTAGAGTAAAAAATTGATAGTAATTATTAAAATAATAATAAAGAAAAAATTATAAGTACCTAAAATAATGATATAAAATCTAACTTGATGTTTAATAATATTTATGCAGATAATAACGTAACATAGACAAATTAAAAATTATAGTATGGTTAAAAAAATTAATAATTTATAAGTAAATAAAAACAAACTTCGATTGAAAATTTTAGTTGTTTTTTAAACGATTAAAATACCTAAAATTAAAAAAGTATAATATAATAGAATTAGGAATAAAATATTTATAATGAAACTGGTAATTTTAATTTTGATTTCAGTTCTCAAAGAAGACATAGAAATTAAAATTAAGATAAAAATATTCTAAAGAATCAGAATTCCTAATTTAATATTTTGTAAACCTAATCAGAAGATAAAAAAAATAGAAAATTATAAATTTTAAATTTACTGGGAAAAAAGAATTATTTAGAAAATAAGGTTTAAGTTAAATAAAAACCTGTTTTGAAAAATTGGAGATAAAATTATAAATTTTTGAATAATAAAAGTAACATTCATCCTTAAAGTTTGGGTAATTTTATAGGTTTTAATTTTTTATTTGATTTAGTTTTATTATTTAAAATTTAACATGAATAATGTTTTTCATTTTATTTATAATTGAATTATTAGACATATCTTAAAATAATGTAAGTGTAGATAATAGAATTGACGATTTTTTTTAAATTTTTTAACACAACAATAAAGTCATTCAAATTCAAAAGTAGTTAAAATAAGAACAAGAGTAAAATTCTAGCAAAATAATAAAAAAGAATTCTATAAGCTTATCATAAAGGAATTAATCGAATAAAATCATAAGTGTATAGGGTTTATAAAAAAAAAGGCTTTTTAAAAATAGCAGCCGGTAAATTAAAAATTTACACTAATATTCAATGAGCACAAATCAATCATTTGAAAATTAAAAATCCGTTTACGATATATATTATGGTGAAAAATAAAATAAATATAACAATTAACCATCTACAAATTTAAAGCAAATTAGATCTGAAAATATTATCTAAGATTAAAGACAAAAGTAATAATAATAAATTTAAATAAGGGGCTAAATGAAATCATCTTAAATAAAGAATAATTAATTATTAATTAAGTAAAAATAATTTAAACTATATTTAAATTTTATTTTTTACTTAAAAATTAATTTTTATTTTTAGGTAAAATAAATCATAATAAAAATACAATCAAGATTTAAATGTGATACAAAAACCTAAAGTTGAATTTTTTTCGCCTAGATATTCTTCTATTTATGATAAACCTGAATAAAATAGGAAAATACAAAAAAAACATAAAATGTCTTTATTATCTTAACTATAACCACTATAATAAAATATAGATTAAAGAAACGATAATAAAATTAAGAATAAGGAGTCAATATAAATATATGATTTAAATTAAAAGTTTTCAGATTATATAATTAATATAGAAAATAATATTTAATGACTATTTTTTACATAAATTTATAAATAAAAATATTTTTAAATATTTTATTTAATAATTAATAAAAAATTAGTTTAAATTATATTTAAATACTTAATAAATATAAAAATTCGAGTATTTATAATTTATAAATAAAACTTTAATATAAATAAACTTTATGTATGTATATATATATATCACTTAGAAAAGACATATTGTAAATGATGTAAAACATGTTCAGCTATTCTTATATATGAGGAAAATGGAATGATTTATATGATAGCTGTTAAATTAGGTCTAACAGTTATTTTTAATAAAAATTCTATATCTGGGGTATTTAATTCAAAAATACCTCCAACTTCATAATATTTTAATTCTTCTCCATTTACTTATTATTTTTGACTTAAAAATTCTTATACCGATGTGAATTCAATTGATTTTTGGAAAAATTTAATAAAATCATTAGGTTATCTAACTATTCTGGTATTAACTGTGAAAAATTCAGTTTTAATGGCTTAGTCCTAAAATATTTAATAAATATAATTTAATAATTAAAAAAATATTTTTCATTATAAGATTATTTGAGCTAAATATTTAACCATATTTTACTTTTTTCATATTCCATTTTGATTTGAATACAAAAGGGTCTGTTTCTTTAAAGATCATAAATTTGGTTAATAACATTGGAATAAAGAATTTTTATTGTGCTTCTTTAGTATTTTGGATCAAAGCTTAGAATTCTCCATTAATTAAATCATAAGGACAATTATTATATTAAACCATAAACTCTAATTTTTATTATTTTCCAGCGGGCAAAACAGAGTCTATATCACTTGATTATTTTTTCCATAATTCAGAAGCTAATAATTTAAATTATAAATTAAATTTTTTATAATAAAATGACTATATTTGATTTTTATAAAAAGTAAAATTAAAATTAAAGTAATAATTATATTTATAAATTATTTAGTATACTATGGTCTCCAAAAAATTCCAGAGAAATATCTTAAATTGGTTCTTAAGTTTTATTTCCAATAAAAATTTATACTAATAAATGGTTTCTCGAAGATAAATAATCAAATATTAACTAAGTTTTAACTCCAAATTAAACTTCTTTTGTATCTAAAAGCACAGATTTTGTTTTTAAATTTGACATCTTAAATTTTCTTATGGTAGAGGGATTTAAGCCACTTGATTCTACTAGATCCTAAATAGTTGTATCATAATTAATTTGTCTACCTTCGTAAATTCTTTCATCAATAATTTATTTATTTTTCATGGGAAAAACTTCAGAAGTAGCAGATAAAACCGACATAGCTGTATTTATTATGTATAAAAATTTATAATAAATAGTCAAAATTTAATAAAAATTATAAAAAATGCCAAAATTTAATAAAAATTATAAAAAATAGCTAAAATTTAATAAAAAAAATAACAACTTAATCTTAAATATTTCAATTATATATTTATCATTTAAATTACTGTAAGATGAAAAATTTTCCTAAAAATCTCCAAATTAGTTCATTTTTTATTCTTATTACAATTAATATCTAGTCATTTTTTATTATCTTTCGTTGGAATTATCCATATTTTTTTAAAAATACTACTGTTATTATTATTAAGGGGCTTATCTGTATTCAGATTTTGTATTTGTAGCGTGAGATTAATTAAAATATGAGCCCTAATTTGGATTATAAGATTTATTATTTTAATCTGACAACTATTTAGCTTTATAAAAATCTTCAGCATCTTCGAAATCCTGTTTGGCATAACTTGGAAAATGGAAATTTCCAGATTAATTTACTTATTATTATTATTGTTATTATTAATATTGTGTTTGAATTTCTGGTTTTTTTAACTATTGAAGCTGAGGCTCTTGTTTTTGACTTTAGTATTGATCGTATCTTTCTTTTTCTTTTTGTTAGGGGTCGGTGTATTAAGATTGAGATTGGTAGTATTAGTTTGTATCGTGACTTTGCTATTCATCTTTATATATGATAATTATATTATTAAAATATAAAATATTAAATTATTATTGTATAATTTATAATTTATAAGTTTTTACTTTAATTTTTGGAAAATTATTGCTTTTCTTCTTTTGCCTCTTCTCTTTATGAAAATTTTTTGTCATCTTTAAATTCATTTCCAAATTAACTTTCTTATTATTACTTTTATTATTCCTTTTTTATAAAATTTGTTTAAAATAAAAGTTAAAAATATTCATTATATTTTCCTTTAAAATATATATATATATGGATTTACATTTTAAGAACCAAAATCTCCAAAATTTCCAAAATCGCTCTTTTTTTATTATTAGCTTCCTTAATCCTTTTAATCATCAAAAGGTTTATCTGAAAAATCTTTCCAACCTCCAAAATCGTCACTTTTTTATTATTTACTTTCTACATCTTTTGAAAAAGAAACGGATTTTAGTTCAGGTTTTTTAGTTTATTAGCTTTTATTAACTTCTTATTATTATTTGACTGACTGAGAAATTTCTTATTTAGGCAATTCTTATAGCTAAATATTAGCAGTTGTCAGCCCTTCACACAATTTCAGTATTTTATTTTTAAATATAATATATTATTCTAAATTTTATTCTTTGCCTTAAAAGTTTGCGTATTCTTTATTATAAGTTTAACAAACTTTATCATATTATTTTAAAAAATTCAAATCCTCTTCGCCTACCACCTAAGGACCGATACTCATTATTTATTCTTGTAATAAATTAATTTCTTGTCTATAATTAGCAAAATCATTGTTTTTTAATTCCAAAGCGGATTTTATGGAATTCGATAAAGAAGTACTGTTATTTAAAGAAGTAACTAAATTGTCTAGATTTTTCTCAAATTGGTTAAAAAATTGATCTATTTTTAAAAAATTAAAAGTTGAATAAAAATTTTATTATTTTTTATTAACGTATAAAAATTAGATAAGATTTATCTTTAAATTTCGTTTTGTGTTTATATATTTTAAAAATAACATTTTTTTATTTGTATTTTATTATTAAAAATATTATTGAGTTATATTTATATATATATAATATAATTTTTCATTATACCTAATTCGTTTAATAGGTCATCTTCAATTTACTTCATTTATTGGTGCATTTATTATTGTTTTTAACTTGCTTGATCTGGATTTGGGGTTGTGGATTCTTTTTATGATTATTTTTATGATTATTATTATTATTGTTATGATTATTTTGATTTGGGTATCAATTCTGGTAACATTTCGTAGACTTTGGGAAATGTAACCCTTTTTTATTTTAAGTTTTTATACATTTACATGAATTTAGAATCTTTTCCACTTGGTGTGTTTTGGTACTTTTCTGCCCAAATTTCAATTAACTCCAATAATAACTGGAAAAAGTTTTAAGCAAAAGAAATGCTTTCAGGATCTTTATTATTATAAGTAATTAAAAAGACGAAAAAAAAAAATGTATTAATAAATTGTATAAATTATTTAAAAATTGTTTAGTTTCTTACCTTAAAAACCTGGGAACAAAGTTTTTCCTCTGTGAGGGTCTTTATTTTCATTATCATGTTAAGCAGTACTTTACAATAATATAAGTAATTCATGGTCTTTAACTACAGCTTTTGCTATAAAGGTTTCTTTAGTTCTATAAAAATCAGCTAACAACTTTTTTAATTAAAAAAATTAAGCATCTCATTTATATTTTTAAAAAAAGTTAAGAAAAATTTATTAATATTGAATATATTACTTATAGTGTAAAAAGACATTTTTAAGGTCCGGATTAATTTAAATCTTAGAGATATACCTTTAATTATCTTAATATTGCTTGAACATAATTTCTAAAATTTATTTTTAAATTAGGAATCAATATAAATTGTAAAAGATAAAATAATTTATGTACGGATTTTCAACTTTTTGCTTAAAATTTTCTGATTAGGTCAAAAATTCTATTTAATCTTAAACGGCTAGTTCAATTTAATTTTAAATTTTTGCCACTTCTTACTCATCAATTTATGCTGCAGGTTTTGACATTTTATGTATATTTTAGAAAAATTAAATGTTTTTTATTTGAATGTATTTATGATATACTTTTAAATATTTATTTTTTATTGTTTTAGTTTCTTTAAATAAAAACTTAAATAAATTTTTATTTCGTTTATTTAAAACACATAATTATTCGTGTGAACTGATTTATATAATAATTTACCTATTACTTATTATTTATTTATTTATTAAGATTGATAGCTGTTAAAAATTATTAATTAAAATGATAAAAATTAAATAATAAAGATATTTTTTGTTAAATAATTATTATTTTAGAATTTGCTTTATAGTATAAAAATAAAATTATATATTTCCTAAATTTTTATAAAATTAAATTTTAAATATCTTCTTATAAAATTATTAATTACTATTCATATTTTTAAAATACCTTAAATATTATTAATTTGATTTCTATTTAAGTAATAGTTATTATAGTTTTAATTGATCTTTCTATTATTATTTTGAAAAATTACTTATATATGTTTATTTGGTAATAATAAATACTTAATCTCTAAACCTCTAATATAATAAAAGTTATATCATAAAAACAATAATAATTATATAAAATTTCTAAAATAAAAAATCTTAAAAATTATGAATTATTTATTAAGTATTTGTTTAGTTTTATTTTTGACATAAATTTAAAGCACTTTGTAAACTCAACGAGAAAATTTTGCAATTATTTTATCTACATCAAAATTTTGGTTCAATTTTAGATAAGCAACAAATACTATGATGATTTACCAAACATTAAGAAATTATGGATTTAATGATGAAAATATTTTATTATTAATTCCAGAAAATACATCATGTAATCCAAGAAACCCAGTTCCAGGATAAGTATCACCTTATGATAATAAATATGAACCCAATTTATTTAGGAATATAGAAGTTGATTATAAACATTCTGACGTGGTAAAAAAATCTATTTTTTAAAAATTTAAATTATATATTTTTAAATTTTAATTTTATATTAGTACCATATTTATAAATTATAAATATAGATATATTAATAAATTTTTGAATATAAAAACTTTCTTAAATAAAATTATTAGTTATTTAAATATTATTTTATAATTATTTACTTATTTTTAAAATTTTTAAAGGAAGTGAAGTCTTTTTTTAATATTTTAAGAGGAAGATATAATAAATATTTACCATAAGGTTAAAGAATAAGACTTCATAAAAATGCAAATATTTTGGTTTATTTTACTGGTCATGGTGGGGATTCATATATAAAAATGTAAGATACTGATGTTGTTTTTGATGAAGATTTGGAAAGAATTTTAAGAGAAAGTTATACTAAAGAATTATATCATGAAATTGCAATGTTTTCTGACAGTTGTAGTGCGGCCACTTTATTTTATAAATTGGTGGCACCTAATATTTTTTCAGTGGGTATATTAATTTTTTAAATTTTATTTTTTAATCATTCTATTTCATATTGTATATATGATTTTAAAAATTATAATATTAAGGATCTTCAACTTTCGATGAAAAATCTTATTCCTATGGTAGAGACTCCTTATACCAGGTAATAAAATTTATAATTTAGTTATAAAAATAATAATTTTATGTATACATATATTACAAAATAGCAATCAAAAACAGATAGGTTTACATATAACAATTACCAATTTTTGAACAATGAATTTAAAGCAAACAGAGACCTTAAATTTGCCGATTTATTTAAAACGTACACATATGATTTTTTAAAATCTCATTATGAAACTATAAACACAATGCCCAACAGAAATGAAAAAGATATATATTTGAAAGAATTTTGGACTAATTAAAGAATTTAAAAAATAAAAAAGCAAAACTTTTAGAAATTATAAACTAGGTCTTAATATTTTAATGGTGAAATTTAACAAGATAATTCAAATGAAAATGATTATTTAATTAATACTTTAATGGATAAAGATGATGAATAGTATAATTTAATAAGTAAATTAACATAATAATTAAACTAATAATAAATAAATATTGATCAAAATATAGATATATAGCTTATTAATTAAAAAAAATGAATAAATATATTTGTATATTAATTGACATTTTTAAATATATATACTTATATATTTATAATGTATTGAAATATATTAAAATATTTGTTTTAAATATTGTTTCTTCATGCAAGCAAATTATTAAATAATTAGTTAAAGGAAAATTAATTACATTTTTTATATTTTAAATAATTTATTAAACATACTAATTTTTAATTTTTCAAATAATTGATTAACCATATTTATACATATTATAGTTTCTTTCTTAACTAGCTTTTTGCTTTTGTTGATGGGATCTAATTCAAAAGTTTATAAAATAATTTAAATAATATATGTCCATTAAATGTAATATTTTATTTATATTGGAAATCTTTATAAAATAATTTAAATTCATGTTTTTACATTAAGTATGATAATTTGGCTAAAATATATTCACAATCGTAAGTTGATTTTGTTTCAAATTTAAAAGTTTTTAGAATATTATAATAGGGCACATTAAATTAAAACTATTTAGCACCTATTTTTTAAAGGTCTTTTATTTGGCTAATAGAAACATCGCTAGGTAAAGAATAAGTTTGATAAGTATTCCACAGGTATTTAACTATACCTTATTATTATTCTTGTATAAATAAGTTATATACTTTATCATAATCTATTCCTATAATTCTTTATATTTTTTCTCCTTTTGTATTAATTCTTTACACATTAAATTCCTTTTATAAAAATAATATATTTAAAAAGTTATTTATTATGATTTACAAAAACAAAAAATGTTTATATTTTTACTTCATAATTATAGGCCCATACTTCAGAAATTGGGCCTTAAAAATGTTTTTCATCATTTTCTTGCTATTTTTATTATTAACCAGTATTTTTTTCATCACTTTTTTCTGAGTCATTTGTAGATATTGGTTTATTAAGTTTAAATTCAAAATTTAAACTAGATTTTTTTTTCTTTTTTTTAGGGCTGTCAGCAAATTTTTTTTTTATAAATACTATTTCTCCATTTTGTAATTTTTATAGAGGAAAATTTTGGTCAATTACGTAAGATGATTTATCATTTTAAGCAGATTAGTTTACTATTATGTATTTTTTAGGGTTGAATTGACTAAATTTTTTTCTTATTTGTTAAAATAAATCTTTTACATTTTATTTCTTAGAAAATTTCATTATAGTCTAAATATTTTCACTTCTTAATTCCACTTTTACTATTTGTTTATCCTTTTAATTTAAAAACGTTTTTAATTTAATAAAAATTAAATTAATAATTACTGATAAAAATGAAAGCTACTGAATACAATTTTCCATTGATTGTGATCTTTGATATTAGTTTAATTATTTTTTTATTAGGACACCTTAAAAAATACAAATATCTTATAAGGTTAAATTTTAATTAATAGGTAAAATTGTCATATTTGGTTAAAATTATTATTCATTATTGCACATCCTTAATTCGCAATCTATTTACAATAATTATTATTTAATTTTAAACTTAAATTTCAATAAAAAATTATTTACTTTTGTTATCTAATATTTCTTATTTAAGTTTAAATTAATCACTTTCTTTATATTTTTAAATAGCTAGTAATATTAAATCACTAATTTTTATTATAAAAGGTACTTTAAATTTTAAGAAATTATTTTCATTAAAATAGTACATCTTAAATGAAATTACATCTGTAACATTTCTATATCTTTCTTCTATATTATTATTTTACTATAAAGCATTAAAATTTAAAAATATATAAAAAAATTTAAAATTATTTGGTTTTAAATAGAATAATTAATTTTTAAAAATAATATACCTAATTTAATTATTCTTATAATAGAGATCTTTTTCTAATAGGTGATTATTTAACTTACTGTTTCGAAAAACAAAAATTTTCATCATTATTTTGTTTATTAAATTCATAATATTTGTTATTTTAGGCAAATTCAATTTATTAAATTTAGTTTATCTATTATTCTTTTTATTATTATATAAAATTTTTTTCAACATTGTTTTTAATTTTTATTTTTTCTAATTAATTTTTGTCTTTTTATATTCCTTTTTTCTTATCTTTTTTTTATAAGATTTACTATTTTTATATTTTATTTTTTTAAATTTTTTCGTTTGAATGGAAGCTTTTTTACATATTTGGTAATGATTATTATCTGCATAAAGATATCTGAATAGAATAAATTAGTTTTTTATCTTTCATTTATTAAGATTTTGATCTGAATTACAATACTTTATATTTAAAATTTCGATTTTAGCATTTATTTTAATACATTAAATTTTAAAATTTCCTTGAAAAATTTTTGAATATTTTAATTGTTTTATCTCTTTGATCTGTTTTTCTTGGCATAAATTTACTTTTTTCTTAATTTACTAATTATTATATATAAGGTGTTTAAGGAAAATTATCTAAAGATTAACAAGTTCTTTGTACCAAATCACTTTTATTATCGTCATAACCTTAAAATATAATATAAGAATAAATAAGGTTTTAATCTTTATTATTTTTATTAAAATATTATACTTAAATAATTATATAGCAAAAGTATTTTATTCTAAACTTAATTGAATATTTGAGTTAACGAAATTATTTATAAAAAAAATAATTTATTTTTACTTAATTCAAATGAAATCTTATTTTTTTATTTTTAATTTTTAGAACCATTAATTTAAATCTTATTATTTTTCTAAAAATTTGAATCTTTATATTGTTTAAAATTGCTATCATTATTCTATGCATTAAAAATATTGTTACTACTATTATTATTTCCAGCAATCATAGATTTTTATTAAATTCTTTTTGTTTTTTTTATTTATTGTTTCCATTTTAATAAATTATTTTCAGAATTTTCATTACTTATTTAATTTCCTTTTTCATCAAATTCTATTTTAACTAATTATTTGTCTTTATTTCCTTCTTATGCCTCTTTTAGGAAATTTCTTTGTTCTATTACTTAAAGGAAAAAATTATAATATTATAAAATTTTATGATTAATTAATTTTAATTTTTAGTTATATTAACTTTTATAATATACTACTTTATTATTTAAAATATTCTTATAATATTCGATTTACTATTTTGCTCACGCATTTCTATAAATGTGTTGATTTCATCGACTTCTGAAAACTCCATATAAAATATTACAAGTCTGATATTGTATATTTTTTAATTTTTTTTTCTTTGGAATTATATAATTTTGTTTTTAATTGGTAATTAAAATTTTAAGGAATGAATTAATGTGATTAATAAATATTTATAAATAATTAATTTTAATATACATGTCTAAATGTGGAAAAAGCTAATTAAAATAAAATAAGAAATATTCTTTCTATTTTATAATATAGTATTTTATTTTATAAAAACATAATATGATGCATTTAATAGAATTTACACTTTTTAATAAATAAAATAATATATATTAAATATTAATATATCTTAATTAGATCGATGATTAGAATTAATTGATATAAATTGTTAAAATATGTTAAATAAATCATAATTATTATTCTTACTCTTTTACTTCCTCTTTTTCTTTTTATTAATTTTAATCTAATTGCTACTGATCATTTTACTAAATTTATAAATCATCTTTTAAATTGAAAAATTTTAGAGTATTTTAATAACAAATTTCAGCTAATCTTTCTTAAGGTATTTCTAGAACTCCTTCTAAAACTTCCAAAACCTGAAATATTAAATATAATTAGAAAAAAAATTATTTTTTAATTTATTTTCTATAATTATTTATTATATTGAATAAATTTTATACTTAAATAATTTAGCAAGGTTCATTTCTTCCTTTGACCAAACAATCTTCTTTCCATTTTTCTTTTTTAACACTTTTAAATTTAGTTTATACATATTTCATACCAGCATGACTATTTCTAATTTCACAATAAGGGGCATCAGTTTCTATCATTAATTTATCTAAAGGAATTTTTTTCAAATTTTCAAGTTATTCTTCTGTTTTCATAGAACAACCATTAATTCCAACAAATAAATCTAATTCTAGAATTTATTTTAATTCTTCCTCAGTACCCTTACAAAATAAATATTTATTCATATTTTGCATATTAATTTTAAAAAATAATAATTAAAAAAAAAGATTTTTTTTCAATATATTGTTACTGTAAATGAGTGAACTACACCTTATCCAAATTTATGTCTGTTTTCTTTAACTATTTCGAAAAAGTCGTTTCCAGTATTTCTATTATGTAAATACATAGGTAAATTAAATTATTTGGCTAAATCAAAATGCATAGGAAAATGTTTTAACTACAACTCTTTTGAACAGTAGTCAAATCTATCGTAATCTAAGCCACATTCTCCAATTGCTACACATTTATCTTTATGTTATGTAATAAAATCGACCATTTTTTGGTAATATTCTTATTATGTAACTCCATTTTTTTCGACTTCATCTACTCTACAAGGATGTACCTTAATTGTTATTATTATAGATATTAACATAATTTTATAGCATTAATATTATAAAATTTAAATTTAAAAAAAGTAAAAAGTATCTAAATAAATGATATTTTTATTTATTTTTTATATTTTAGATGCATATTTTATATTTCTTATTAAAAAAATAATTTTAATAAATTTTCATAAATTGTTTTTAATTACCCCACATGTAGTGTAAAATTTATCGTTAGTTTTACATATTTCATAGGACATAATTGAGTCTTATAAGTAACCACCAACTATTAATAATCTATCACAACCTATTTCTTAAGATCTTTTAATTACTTATTCAATATCATTAGGATGTCTTTATTTATCATAATAATTACCTGAAAATTACAAATCGGCTAAATTAGCTGCAATATCGAAAAATCTTAATTTTTTTTAAATTTATTTAGCTACCTCCATTTTTTTTTCTTTGTATAAATATTTTTATTTTTTTATGGTATTATTATTATTTTATTTTAATTTATTTAATATAAATTATTTTTGATTTTTTTTTTTTATATTAGTAATTTATAAAATTTGAGTAAATTAGTAAATTTAATTTTGTGGTCTAATGAATTCCAGATAGATATAAATAGATAAATAGTAAATTACTAGGATTAGCTTAATTGAATAATCATATAAATAGTTGAATTCATTTTTTTTTTATAGAATTAAAAATATTTTAGAATAATTAATTAATAAATAAATAACCATAAATTGGTTAAAATGAATTTTTTATAAGTTAAAATACAAGATTTTTAACAAGGGATATATACACCTTCTCTTTAAATTGGAATTTTTAATACATTCAAAAATTTGAATTTAAACTAAAATGTATTCTAAACTTAAATTTTAAATAAATGGAAGAAACTTAAAATTGATACATAGATGGAAACCAAGAATTTCAGGAAAAAAATAAATTATTTAATGGAATTTTAAGAAGATATCGAATTTAAGCATTTGTTGTAATAAATAATTGACAAAGAAATTCATCAAGCAAAAAAAGAAGACAGATTTTATTTTTTAAATTTATCTATAAGTAAAAAATAAATAAAATCTGCAAAACTATAAAGTTTATTATTCAAAGATTAAGATCATAAAATTTAGCTTAATTTTTCAAATGTAAAAATATCAAAAATATATATATATAATTAATAACATAGGTTTAAAAAATATACTATTTATTTTGTTAACTAGATTATTTATAAATTAAATATTATATTATATTACATTATTTATTTTTCTTATTTTTTTAAGGTACATTTATTGGATTATCATTAAAGATTTGACCATAATGTTTATATTATAGGATCATTCGATGAATAATAAAAATAGTTTAATAAATTAGTTTAATAATTGGAATAATATAAGGAAACAAAGTCTTGGATAGATTAATATTTTTAAGAAGGGAGAGTTGATAATAAAGAAAGCGATGAGTATTTTAAAAATCGTAGAATTGATACATTTTTTTTTTATGCATTTATTATAAAAGGTATTTATAGGTTAGGCTAATATTTAGAAGAATTTTGAAGAATAATTTAATATAATTGTGGGTAAAATTTTTAATTTATATTTTGTAATTTACTAAGTTATTTTATAATTATTTAATATTAAATCAAGTTAATAGTATTTTAATATATATATATAATTATTTAAAATTATTTACATAATCACATTATTACAGTATTATCTGGATATTTTATATTTAGTTTATTTGAAAACTTTACTTTAGTTAATTATGTATAGTAAATTCTTTGATTATTATAAAATTACAAAGCAAACAAAAATAATTGATCAAAAATTAAATTAAATACAAAATCAATATAACTATAAAAATTGACTAATTTCTTCAATAATTTCTCTTCTAAAAATTTTACCAATTTCTGACATGAATAAAATATAGAGCTAAGTTTATTGTATTTTTAATAGAATATTTTATTATTTTTTGATTTTTTTATAAATATTATAAAATTTATGAGGTGTTCCTAAATCAAGCTCAAGATGTCTTAGTTTCTTCATTTTTGATAAATTTAATAAAAATTAATCAAAGAAACAATCTTAAATTCTATTCCATTTTAGGTTCAAATTTAAATATTCTAAATTATTTAATTATATTAATTATTCTTATAAATTTCTAAAGCCTTCATCCTCTATTTGATTCCAAAACAAATTCATACTAAGTTATTTTAAATTTATTAAATTTTTAAGTAGATTGCTTATTTATTCACATCCTTTTTCATTTAAAAAATTTCTTTTTTCGTAAACATTACTATTAAAATATAATATATAAACTACATTTATTTAAAATTATTAAATATTTAATATATATTTAATATACCTTCCTATATCAAAATTCAATACTTCTATATCTTTTAATTAAGAAATGTAATAAAATATTTCGACTATATTATCATTCATTATATAATTGCTGCCTTTTATTTATTTCAATAAATAAAAATTCGAAATTTGTATAATTTATTTAAATAGAAATATATATCATAATTATATTTACCTATAATAATTTATAATTCACTTATTTTATAATTTTATTATGTTAAAAACTTTAAAAAATTTGTTAAATGCACTATTCCAATAGACCATATAGCATTGTTTTCAATATTAATTAGTAAATTTTGTGGGATTTTCGGTATTTTTTTCAATTCGTCAAATAAAATTTCAGTCCCATTTTATTTCAACATATTACTTATAATTAAAACATTATTAAGTTTATATAGATTTTAAAATGTTAATTTTTCTCTATTATTTTATAAGTTAGATTTATGAAATTTTATATATAGAACTAAATAATATAGGGATATCGAAATAATTTTTATAAATTATTATTAAATTATAATTATATTTTTAAATATTTAAAAATATACTGTAGCAACTTTTAAATTAATATCAAGTATTTTGAATATAAATTTTAAAAAAGTAATTATTTTGTAACTTAGTATATAATAGTCTTATATTTCTTTTTATTTAAAGTTTATAAAATGAATAAATAATATGATTAACATATTATAATACATATTAAAATTTACTAAATTTTAAAAAATTTTTTAACTAAATCAACTTAATTATATATTTTTAAATAAAATTGTTTGAAAATTTTATTTATTATATTTTTAGCAATAAATAATTTTATTTATTTTAAATATATAACTTTTTTAGATAAACAAACTATAATTAATTTTATAAAAATTTGAGTTCTAATAAACTATAATTAATATCTTTTACTTGGATAAATGAATGTGTAATAATTTAAGATTATACATATTATTAAACATATTTCGAATAACATAACAATTTTTATCTCCTAGTCTATTTCTTTTTATAAATTATGATAATTAAAATTATTTTTATTAG